>BSBK01011296.1:205000-430000 GCA_027943335.1 Chamaecyparis obtusa | reverse complement strand
TTCTATCATATGAAAACAATATTAGATGAAAAGGTAAACATAATATGACCAACACAAATTAATATAACCATCCAAATTTTCTTGTAGAAATAAAAGAACAAAGGTTTTTCCAACTTTTTTATCAGTAATAAATATATAATAGCAGAAAATTTCTTAAGGGCAAATGAATCAAGGGTTTTAAGGGAATGAATTATAAATACTATAAGTTTCTCTTGAACATGGGTTTAAGATAGTGCACCTAATGTCACTTCTGATATAAGCTTGTTTCCCCACGTCTAAACCGCACAATGCTGCTTGTTCTTTCACAGTTGTTGCCCTCTATTCCTCCAACAATCTCCCTTCATGCCCTTTTATCTCTTTTTTTTAGTCAGGAAAATCATTGATGGTGCATACCCAAGACATTTTCTAAGCAAACTCCCTGCTTTGAATTTGATTGTGCTTCTTCTATGCATCCCATATTAGCATACTTACATACTCAACTCATTTTTCTCCTAGTCTCATCTTCCTCCAAATGTGTCCACGTTGAAGCTAAGTTTTTCCTATGATTTTAACTTATATGAAAGTTCTTTATTTAATGAATGAATCACATTATAAAGGAATTTTTTGATTTACCCCTAAATCAATTTGGAAGGAGTATTTTTTTAAATATAGTTTTATTTGTTATTCATATGTTTCTTATTTCTTTTTTTTTTAATACTTATTATGTATTATTCTTATTATATTACTATTATTATTATATCATTATTATTATATATTATTTTATTACTATTATTTTTAAATTTACTTGTATATACTTATTTTTGTTTCAATATAATGAATAATAGTTATAAGACTTTATCAATTTAGTAAATAATTTACATTGTACTATAATTTAATCGCCTTACTACATATTCAAGTAGGTAATGTCGATGAAATTAAAATATTCAAATTAGAGGTAATTTTAAATAATACTAACATAACACACAAAATAATTCTAATTTATCTTTTCCAAAACAATTCATAAGTTTGTGTCTAATTTAAAACAAAATTCTAAATAATGTTAACATAATACACAAAGGTCAAAAGCATGGATTAGCACTCTTGGCCCAAAATGGTTGTTGACTATGAGCTAAACCGTAAAGATAAGATTTGGATGAAACAAAACAAGAAGTGGATAAATAATTAGAATATTAATTGGCATGAATGTCCCAATATTAATTGTGTTAGAAAAGTTCACAAATGTCCTTTAGACAAAATAAAATTGAAAAAAAACAAATGCATTTTGTCAAAAAATTCAACTTCACATGAAAGCAATATAAAAAAAAACCTATTTGAAGGCTGCACTAAACAGGAATGCTATATTTGAATAGATCATCTCTTATCATCTTAGATTTGAAATGAGTAGACAACCCATAAATAATCTTTTCTAACAAAGGCTGATTGAAACGGAATGACACATCATTATAGAATGTGTACAATACAAAGATACCCATAAACAATTTGAAAATGTTCTAAAGATGAACTTTGGGATAAAACTTTCTAAATTTGTATGCTTCTTGATTAAGATTCAAGATAAAAGAACTCATATATAATTCCAAAAATAATGAATTAACGATGGTACTTTTGGTTCCTTCGATCGATGTGACTTTGATTGGTCATTACGAATCTTTCTGCCACTTCGTATCTATTTGTTTTTTTATTTTACTATATTTTAGTTTTTTTATTTCCTCCGAGAGCCTTTTACCAACTATAACTACAGAGAATAACAGAAAATAATCCTGTGAAACAAACAAGCCAGTCATGGGTCCGCATGATCCACCTCAAGTTCCAATGGAACTTCACAGGCAAAATCGGTCAAAACTAATGAGCGCCATGCGTCGACATCTTCAATCCGAAGGTCTCCCTGTCAATGGCGTCGTCTTGTTGCAGGTACAGTACCGTAAACTTATATATTCACTTATCAAATGAGGCTTTTACAGTGCCCTTTCAGTTTTTTTAAATAATTAGATGATTTTTTTTACAAGATTATTCTCTGTTTCCTAAGAATCAATTGAAGTTTTTTATAGAATCGTTCACTTTTTCCGAATAATCAAATGAATGGTTTATATGGTCCTTCCCTGCTCGAAAAATCAGAGTCAAGAGTCTATGTCTTGATTCGAATCTGATTTACCGCGGGCCTCATTCGGTTTCAATTTTTTGAATCCCACAAGCTTTTATTGCTATTTGATATATATATTCTTATAACATCTAGAAATGTGCTTTATTTGCAAGCTAAATGAGGGTTTTACAGGGCGCGTCGTTCACATAGATATTGAAATCAGACCAAATTATCAAAGGCCGGATCTAAATATTCCTAAGCTTTGACTGTTATTTGATTTATTTTGTTATTTTTCTCTCAAAATCTGTACCATATGGAAATTAAATTATGTATTTGTTTCATTTGTAGGGAGGTGAGGAGCAAACACGGTACTGTACAGACCATGCTATTTTATTCAGGTATGCCTACAGGCTACACTACACATACATAAAGAAAGGAAGAACTCATCATTCATCTTAAATCTAACGATGGGTCATAAAATGTGATCTAAAATGTAAGTTTGTCAATTTGTCAGGGCATTTTATTTATTTTATAGGTATTTTAGATCAAAGATGTAGTTTGGCAAAAATACATTAATTCAGACCAACTCTCCTAATTTCAAGGATGAAATGAGGTTCTACCATTTTGACACCTTCCTCTATTGGTATACAAGATCATAAGCTTCATTTATTTTCAGTTTTTTACATTCAATTCATATAATGCTTGCAACAGACTGAAACTGATCTTGTTTCAAACAGTCATGAGCATAAAATACAGTAGTCCTGCATTGTCTGGTCCAAATCATCTGAGACCTGCATTTTTTGGCCATACCAAATCAGTCTGAAATTTTGAATCTATCATGGCACTTTTTAAAGTTAATTAAAAAAATTGTGCTATCCAACTGCTCTGATTATATATATATACTGTATGTTTGATGTAGACTTTCCATCCAAAAGATTGGGTTCCCCTTCGACATGTAGCTGGATATCCAAGCCTGATTTAAATGTTATCATAGGATATTAAAAAATAGTAAAATAGCTAATGTTCAAGGGATGATACCAATAGGTCATTAATGGATAAACTTTGATGAGGGTGCAGATAATAATTATATAAATATATACCCAGGAATTCAAAATTGATTGTAACATCATTTACCAGATGAATTACAAAAGCTTTAAATGCTGTTTGGAAAGAACAAGATAGAACTCTGTAATGCATATACTTACATTATAAATGCCAACGAAAAAGATTGTACTTCTAACTAACTAGCAACATAGCTTATCTTCAAGGGATTCAACAATTTAAGTACCAATAGTTCAACAATAAAATACTTCGATAAGACTATAGCTCATAACTTTATTGTGAGGAATATAAACCATAAAATATTGAATGGCTGTAAAGAATTAAATAACACTATTTAAATTCATCTGCTAAAATTAAAGGAAAATCCTTACAAATTGCCAACACTGTAAAGTCCCCAAATTATAAATACGCAAATTTTGCACTAGGTCACAATTTTTAATTGAAACAAAGTAGGGTTAGAGATGCCTTTCACTTTGTATTGAGACCTCGCAAACAAGTTAGGAATCATTTATAATCATAGTTCATAAAATAGATCTCTCTAATTAGAAATAAGCATGTATTAGAAGTATAGATATAATCACAAGATTGCTTAAATCAGTTTAAGCAGGCTCAACCATACAAAAAGCTAAGATAGGGTGACTTGATAGGGTGCCCTAGAGATCCTCTACCATAGGCCCAAGAGTAGATATACCATCCCTCTTGGCCTCATGTGGCCCATGCTGTCCATATGAGGTGGAGTACTTGGTAAGGTGTGCTATAACCGTTCCCCTCAATCTTGCCACTTCTGTCCTATTTCCTGTGATTAAACATTCTTTTTGCATTTTCTTACCATGATCGAGTACACAAGGAGCATGCACAATAGGTTGCCCTAGAAACCCATCCTTTCCAAGCCCAAATGCAGTAAACTTTGTACCCCTTTGGCCCCATGGGACTCCACTTCTTATACCATGAGGTGGCGTGCCTAGAAGATGACCCCATCACTGTTCCCCTACTTGTAATTCCCCCCTTCGGTTGACCAAATCGCCTGTTGGCCCACAGTAGGCAGGAATGTCCAACTATGACCAAATTACCCCTCTTCGGGTGGTGTACTTAGTTCAGGGTAGCCAGTAAACTGCATCTCCCTATCTTCTTTCCTCAACTCATATGTGATTGGTTACAGAGTAAACACACTCATATATGTAAACACATAGTTTAAGTATTAACCCTCTTGCACTCAATAACTAATAATGCATAACGGAATTGATTGTATATAGGCAGGTCAAATACATTGTTATCCATTATGGCATGTGGGCAGATCAAGTGCATTATTATCTATTATTGCACATAGGCAGATTGAATGCGTAAAATACTTAAGTTCCATACTGATTCATGGATACAATGTCAACAGCTGTATATATCTTAAGTGTTATCTCTCATATCAGATTAATCCTTAGATCTATCTCCTTCATCAAATGAAGAATTTCTTTTTAATCTCCTTAGTGCCTTCTCTTATGTGTCTTCACAGTCTGCTCTTAAAATTTAATTTATTTATTGCTGCTCCTCCTTTTTTAACTTCCCTTACTCATCTCCAACTTTCCTTAAATAAATACCATTCCCTTTTGCAATGGTCACAACCTTTCATAATTATCACCCTTTTCATAATTATCACCCTTCAAAAGGGTCACAACTTTTCATCATTTGAAAGAGTCAAAACCTTTCATAATTGCCACTCTTTGAAAGAGTCACAACCATTCCTTACTTTTGCCCTTGGAAGGAGTCACTTCCTTATTTTCTTCTCACTTTTTTAATTCTCGTGATTCTTAACTTCCCTTTTCTCTTCCTTCTTCCCTCTCCCATTTCAAATGAAGTTCTCTCCTCTCTTTTATTTCCCATGTTTGAGGGAGTCACAACTTTTCATTTAATGCCTCTTGACCTTTCATTAAACTTAACTAACTTGTATAGTATATTTTATTATTATTTATTTCAGATTTCAAACTTGTGACCATTATGGCACAACTTTAAATCAAGTTTCAAACTTGCGACTTTAATCCGTGTTTTTTAACGGCTCAACAGTTCACTCTATGCATGGGGGCTCTTCTTTGCACTTTTTATCTAGAAGCTTTTCTTTAAAAAAATTATGAATTGTGGGAACTTAGTCTCTAATAAGTACAGCTCTTTCTTGTTGAAAAATGATCTTTGAACTGATAGTAGCAACTGGCAATGATTCCAATTGAACTCCACTAGAACCAAAAGTAAAAGTCAACAACGTTGCCTACCGATTGTGGTTGAAAATACCATTTAGAATGGTAACTATACTGGATCCTTGTTAGATAGTGATTGGACACCCACTACTAGCAGCAGGATTTGCAACAGACTTAATTTCAACATGCTGACATATGAAGGTAGAAATTTACAATAGTGGAAAAGTGAGCTGAATTCATCTTTTTTGTAGTTCCACATGTATAAATCTGTCTCACCTAGTTTGTTATGTGTTGGCATTCCAACAAATAAGTTGACCATTTTCTATCAGTAGGAAAGTATTATGTGTTCTACATCCTCTTTTGGTAAAGCGGCAATATTCATCTATGTTTCATTAGCACCAATAATCAACTTAGCTACTAACAATTCTAGACTCTGCTCTGAGCAAGATCAACAGCTTATGTTAGTGGCTGACATTGGTAAATTGCAGGGACCAATGGGGATGTGGACTTTCCTGGGCATCCCTGTCCTTGTACCTTTTTAGTTACTTTGGGACAGAAAGGGGGCATCACTGGGCCATAAACAATTTAAAAAGATTTTCCAAAATGGGGTTAGGAACATGAAACATCCTGGGGGACATTTGGTTGTCCCTGGGAAGGGAAGCTGTCCCTACAAACAGTCCTTGAAAAATGGATTTATTTTTTAACCAAAGAAAATAAAAATAAAAATAATAGAAAACATTCCCCCCCCAGTAAAGATTTCACTTTCATCTTTAAGCACAGTTCAAATTACACTTGTAGCAGTTAAAAACTTAAATCCCATTAAAATTGTGCAATTTGTGAAGAAAGGACAAGAATAAAGAAGAGGAAGAAGTCTACATCATCATTTGCTGTCACTGATTGGATGTTTTGTAGCCTTTGGGCCTTGTTGTATATATTTGTAATGAAATTAATAATTTTTTTATTGCTGCTATACCTCAATGAATGAACATTGGATCTTGACGAATTATGGCTAACCTTGAATCTTAATTTATGTTATTTTTTATGTATAGCTATACTTCTTTTATTTTATAATTCCTAATGTCCTATTTTTTGAATTTACTTTTTCTCCATTTATAATTACAATTTCATGTATTGCTACCTCCTGCTGTTTCCAAGAGATGGCCTCTTGTCACTACGTTTCTCATCATGCCCATCCTAGAAACATGGGACATAGGTGAATTGTGATCATATCTGTGGCTGTGGTCGACAACATTCATAAGAGGCAAGGATGTGTTCTGACACTAACTTAAATGCTAAATCAAATGTCCTGCTATCTATTTCTCTTTGAGATCAACTCCCAACTTACCAGGTAAAAGCTGAAGATGGCAAAGTATTCAATTTGTGTTATCGCATGGCCCATAAAGCTTTGTTTTATCTCACAAAGAATTGGTGTCTATGTGCCTACCAATCTGGAAGGAAATTTTAAGGTTTGCAGAGTTAATATGTCAAATATATTCGACACTTTGTGTGTGCACTTGTATTTTACAGGTGACATGTTATTATCACATTCTTTTGAATATAAGCTCTGTGTATGCATGCATTTTATATTTTACAGGTGTCCTGTGAATTATCACCTTCTTTTGAATTTTTATAGCTGATTTTATTTATCATGATCTACTTGGGTAAAAAGTTGCTAAGTTTCATGTGAAGGATGATTGGATGTACTTTGAAGCATGTTTGGAATTAATTTTGTACTTTATGATGACATCATTGCTTGGAAGACATGCTAATCACATCAAGATCAGATATTGTATCTAACCAAAAAAGGTGGTTTTGTATATATCCTAGGCAACTATGTCATTTATATGTAGTTAGTTTTTGTGCACAGTCTTGGCCTTATGGTTATAGTTATGATCCAATATAGCAATGGTTGTTAATTTTTAAATTTTAACCTATCATGAACTGCACGAGGCAATATAATTTGTAATTTTTTATTTGTATTGAAAGAACATTATTACTTGGCAACTTTGAATATATCTATTTTCTTATTTTACAGACAAGAGAGTTATTTTGCATACTTATTTGGAGTTAGAGAGCCCGGTTTCTTTGGAGCCATTGTAAGTGTACATTCCCATTCTCTAGTATCAACTGTAAGTGGACTGTAGGGTTATGGTTAGACATTTTTGCAATTCAAACTTTCAACTTTTATATTACGACTTAGTTTCTTAAACACTGGCTTTAATAGAAATATTCAATTGAAATCTATTTTTGTCTGGATATTATTAAATAGATTCTGTTCACTTCAAAATAAGTTGGTTGTGAATATTTTTCTGTAGTTAACATTTCAGTCAAATCACTACTCCGTTTCTCACTGTTATACCTACCTAGAGAATTGTTTCTATCTCATCAAGACAGGATTCTGCTAACATAAGACTGCAGTTTTCATTTTAAAATAACCTTGTTATACATGAGATGAGTATTGTAAAGAGTATAATAGGTACAACTCATTCTCAAATTCAAGAAAATAATGAGGAGTGTACAAGTGGCGAAATAAATATATTTCAATATGAAGAACAGTGATCCTTAGATCAACAAGAGATTCATTGAAAAATCGCAAACATTTTGTGATACCAAGTGCTGAATGCTCTAAATTCTTTAAGGATGTGACCAAGATTCACGAATCATGCTTCTGGAAAGGAATACAGTTTTTAGTTCAAAACTGATAATTGCTTTTCTTAATCCGTTTCATGTCTGTGCTGATTACACAAATAAGATAAGAAAGAATTAAATTATGAATGTCCACAAATGACTAAGTAGGTCAATAGGACTTGGAATTATAATTAGTCATAATAGTGAAGAACCACTTCAAGAAAACGTTAGGTTATGAAAATAACTTAACCAGATTACAACAGCGAAAGTAAAGATAGAAATCAAGAGAGGTAAAAGGTTTATTGGTTAAAACCCCTGAACCACAAAATTGGATTATAATTAGCTGAGGGAAGGACACCATCATGAGGCAATGAAACATGGAGCTGTGGAAGGTCAAATTGCGTGACCAGAAATGAAGACAATGTTGTCATATGTCTACAGCAGGCTTGGGCCCCCATTCCTCTTCCCATTGTAAACAGGCTGTAAACATTGTTTAGGAATAATAAAATGAAATTGTATTTTTGATTTCTTACTTTTGTATGTACTTCAATGTTGGAAAATTATTGTCATTGATGTCAAAAGTCAAACCAAGGCAATGCCCCTGAGATAATCAATGGAGTTTAATGCGAAAATCAGATCAGATTTGGTGCTCAGATTGGAAGTGTTAATTTACATTTAATTTGAATAAATAAATTTTCATTTATTCCCACATGGACCGATCCATTTCTAGAGCCCAAGATGAAGGATTGTTTATTGAAATTATTGTTAATAGAAGAAAGATTTTTAATTATTCTAAGAGGCCGATGCTTGGTATCAAGTGCCCCATTTGTGGGATTTCAAATTATAAATAAATAAATTTTCAAAGGGGTGGACCCCTCTTGATATTGGTGCACAAATGTGGAAGGGTTTTGTTAATCAAATAAATTTGTTTTTTGCTCATATGGCTGATCTCCTTGGAGAGTCACCCCTCTTGGGTGAAAGGGTGTATTTGTAAGATATAAAAGAAGGAACTGTGGAGATGTAAAAAGCATGAAAATAACTGAATATCATTCATATGAAGAGCAGAATCTAAAAGACTTTTGAGTAGATCTATGAGAGATATTTGAGTAGATTTATGAGAGATATTTGAGCAGATTAATGGCAGATTTTTAAAAGAGATTTAAAGCAGATTTTGATGAGGTCATGACCAGATTCAAGAAAGTGAATTAGAGCTGATCCAAAGAGTTCCAAATAATTATCATATTGTTATTTGGAGGTTGGTGCCTCCTATCGAAGTAGATCAGGAGGTTGGTGCCTCTCATTAAAAGATATTTTGCTGGGTTGGTGCTCAGTGGTGGGGATCATTGGGTTGGTGCCTATAAATCATTAAGAGGGGATTGATGTCTCATGTGGGTCAGTGCCCACAAAATTATTAATAAGGTTTTATACAAGCAATATTTTGCTGTGGTTTTCTTCCATAAGTGTTTCCATGTAAAATCCCGTGTCTCTTATTTGTGGATTTCTGTGATTGCTTTATTGTGATTATTAAAGTTTAAATTAGACTTAAAAATTGTCTTATACTGATTCGCCCCCTCTCCCCACCCTCTCAATATGTAATATCCCACACTAGGATATTGCCTCAATTCTGATTTTGGATGTCAATTTTGAATGTTTGACATTTTGTCAAACACTTTGTAGGCAACCTCTATCTTGCTGTCTTTTATTTTCAGATTGTATTCGCTTGCTTGGAACAGTTTCAAATAAAGTTTAAATACTAGCAAATGATTATTAAGAAATCCAGACAAAGAACTAAAATACAGATGCAATCTTTTTTGACCTTCTGAATGCATACATATGATTTCTACATGTAAAATGTGCCTCTATAGCCAATAGACATTTCTACAAACACTTGACATGCATCCCTTCAATTCTTTCACCAAAGTAATGTTTACAAATATGTATGCAATTACAAATATCAAATGTGCACCTTATTGATTAATATATATATCGCTGCTGCTAAGGATGTGCAAACACAGTCTTTGTATAGAATTTGCTGCCTTAATAGGATCATAGCCCTTGTAATCATAGCACCAAAATGTAATCACAACCCGTTGAAATGAAGTCCCAGACCATTAAATTTGAAATCGCAACTCTCTATATGAGCCGTCCCAGTTGCTAGATATCAGATGTAGCATTCCAGCTCTGAGGTTTAATTGCAGCCCTCTAATATATAAAACTATTGTAATCAGAATAGTTTGTATTGAATGCATTTTACAAAGAGCACGAAGCTCATATATACAATATCTAAGATACAACAAAATAGCAACTATCTAAAGAAAGATTGCAAAAGAATCGCAGAGAGCATTAAGGAAACAGTATAATATTAGAAATATTCTAATACCCTCCCATAATGCTCAATCTATCAGTAACATCAATAGCCTCCCTGAATTTGACAAATTTATCAGAACCGAGAGACTTGGTGAAGATATCAACAGATTGCTCTAAAGTAGGAACATACAGCAATTGAATAGATTTGTCTTCAACCAGCTGACGAATGTAATGACAATGTGTTTCGACATGCTTGGTTCGTTCATGGAAGACCGGATTCTTTGCTAGTTTGAGCACTCCCTTATTATCACAGAATATAGGAGTCGGTCCTGATTGAGGAACATGCATATCTGCAAGCATCCGCCGAAGCCAAACTGCCTCACAAGCTGCCTTAACTGCTCCCCGATACTCTGCTTCAGTTGAAGACAGAGCCACCACCTGTTGCTTCTTACTAGTCCACGTGATAGCACCAGATCCTAAATTAAACACATATCTAGTGATAGACTTACGATCATCAACAGAGCCGGCCCAATCTGAATCTGTGTAGCCACATAGTGTAGGATGAGGGCTCTGAGTGTACAGGAGGCCATAACCAGAAGTACCGCTTACATAGCGCAGGACACGCTTTGCAGCTGTCCAATGATCAACCTTGGGAGCTGTCATAAACCGGGATATGTAGCTTACTGCAAAACTGATGTCAGGTCTGGTGATAGTAAGATAAATGAGACCGCCAACTAGTTGTTTAATCAAAGATTCATCCACAGCAGGTGAAGTGGACTGAGCTGACAATTTAAGCCCGGGTTCCATAGGAGTGGAAGCAGATTGACAATCCTGCATTCTGAACTTGTCCACAAGATTTCTGGCATGCTTGGACTGAGAAATAAAGATATTGTGCTTAGTCTGCCAAACTTCAATTCCGAGGCAATAGTGCAAGAGTCCCAAATCTGTCATATCAAAGGTATGACATAAATCCTGTTTGATTTCAGTGATCAAATGTTCTGAACTGCCAGTAATGATCAGATCATCCACATAGACAACTATAAACAATATAGTGTCACCTACATGTTTAATATACAAATTTGAATTTGATGGACTCCGCTGAAAACCCTGATCTGTTAAATATCTATCAATCTTCATGTACCAGGCCCAAGGGGCTTGTTTTAGACCATAGAGAGCTTTGACAAGTTTACAGACTTTGTGTTCCTGACCAGCAATCTTAAACCTAGGGGGTTGTGTCATGTATACCTCTTCCTGCAAATCACCATTCAGAAAGGCACTCTTAACGTCCATCTGATGGACTTTCCAACCAAACTGCGCTGCTAAGGCAAGAACAAGTCGTACGGTACTCATTTTGGCTATAGGAGAAAAGGTCTCCTCATAGTCAATGCCTTCTTTTTGTGAGAACCCATGAGCAACAAGACGAGCTTTATACTTGTCTAAGGTTCCATCAACTTTGTATTTCACCTTGTACACCCATTTGCAACTAATGGGCTTCTTCCCTGAAGGAAGATCAGAAAGGACCCAAGTGTGATTTTTCTGAAGACTTTGGAACTCTGCTTCCATAGCCTTTTCCCACTTAGAAATACCGTTAGCCTCAGAATAGGTCTGAGGCTCATAGACACTATGAATGTTAGCCATAAGAGCAAAATTAACTGTAGGTTGCTGTTTGCTCTTATTTCTAGAAACTCTACCTTCGATGAGCTCATCATCCCTGAGATCACTAATAGTTTTAACCCACCATTTGGGCTGGGTCTCTGGAGGAGCTGGAGGAGGTTCAGGAGTAGCAGCAGAGGCAGGAAGAGGATCATGTTCGAGGGCCTCAATAGGATCAGCATCAAGTGCCTCAGGAAGAACATTATCTGTATCATCCCTCCCATCAGGGGGTGCTAAAGGAAGAGGAACACTGGAAGACTGTTCCTCAGAACACTGCTAAGAAGAAGACAGAAAAGGTCCTCGAGTTTCATCGAAAACAACATCCCGACTAAAGATAAGATGATTAGTATCGATATCTATCAATCTGTAGGCCTTATGATTGTCACTGTACCCTGTCATCATGAGCCTTTGACTCTTGGAATCTAATTTGGAGCATTTAGCATCAGGAATCCAAACATATGCAAGAAAGCCAAAAATCTTCAGGTGGTTGATCTTGGGCTTACGACTAGACCACAACTCTTCTGGAGTTTTGTGCTTGATAGCCTGAGTAAGGGAGCGATTAAGAAGGTAAACAGCAGTAAACACTGCTTCTGCCCAATACTTATTAGGAACACTCCTGTGTTGTAACATAGAACGAGCCATCTCAACAATCGTACGATTGCGACGCTCAACAACACTGTTTTGCTGAGGAGTGTAGGGTGTGGTGAACTGGCACAAAAATCGGAAAATGCAGTAGAACAAAATTCCCCTCCATTATCTGTTCTAAGAGAAATGATACTGCAGCCAGACTCGTTTTCAACCAAAGACTTAAAGTTCTGAAATGTACTAAAAACATTTGATTTTTGTTTAAGAAAGTACACCCACATCTTTCTACTAAAATCATCAACAATAAGCAAAAAATATTTGCAACTAGTAACTGAAGATGTATTCATAGGACCACAAATATTAGCATGAAGTAATTGAAGTACCTGAGATGCACACCAAGAATCTCCATCTTTGAAGGGAGTCTGATGTTGTTTGCCAGCTTGATAGGTGTCACATACTCCAAGATGCTGTGTCTGGATCGAAGGTAGGCCAGAAACAAGTTCCTCCCGAAACAGCTGAGAGAGATACTGGATGTTGAGATGTCCATATCTTTGATGCCACAAAGTACTTAGAGATAAATCACGAGCTGCCATAGCTATTTCAAGAGAATCACCAGTGTCAGTAAGCCGATATAGGCCATGATCCTCTAGACCAGTAGTAACAGTACGACAAGTCTCTCGATCAATAATGGAGCATTTGTGGGTACTGAACACCACATCCAACTGAGGAGAATTTTTCATTATTTGACTTACGGAGAGTAGATTGAGAGCCATACCAGGAACGTAGCATACATTAAGAAAGATGAGCTGACATCCACCATACTGTATTTGAACATTTCCCTTGCCAATAATTTTGAATTCTTCTCCTCCGCCAAACACAATTGAATTAGTGTAGGGATAGAAGTTGGTAAACCAGTCACGCTGATGAGAAAAATGACGTGAAGCACCAGAGTCGATATACCAAGCAGACGACCGGGCTAAATCAGAAGGGCTTTTAGCCATAAAAGCATAGAAAGCAGACTCCTTTTTCTCAGAATGTTCAACAACATTTGCCTATTGATTTGACCCTCCCAGCTTCTTTTGTTCGGAAGCGAGTCGCTGACGGCAATCTTTTTTCATGTGGCCGTACTTATGACAATAATGACATTGAACACTCTTCTGCTGAGAGTTGCCGAAGGATTGATGTGGACTGCCATGTTGTGATGATTGAGAAGGCTGAAATTTAGCTGCAAAGGCTTGTTCTGACGAGGATGAGGAAGCACGGCTACCAAACTGCTGCTTCCAGCGATCCTGCTGTAGAAGTTTGGTGCACAACTCTGGGAATTTCAGATCAACATTAGTTGAGGTAATGTTGAGAGTCTCTATGAAATGTTCATAAGAAGTTGGTAGACTTTTCAGGGTAATAACTACCATATCTTCTTCCTCCATCTTCCGACCGATGGCTTCAAGTTGATCACGAATGTCCTTAATCTTCGTGAGATGTTCCTGTAAGGACATACGTTCATCCATCATAATGGAGAACAACTGATTTTTTAGAAAGAACGCTCGACTCTTGTTGGATGTTTCATGTAGTTCCTTCAAATATTTCCAGATGTCTGCAGCTGACTTGCTAGAGGGAATCTGAGGTAACTGATCATCTGTGACAGATAGCTTGAGAAGCATAATAGCTTCGCGATTTCGATCATAAAACTTATCCTGATTTGTTTGAACGGAGGTCCCACTAGGCGTGCTAGCGGAGGCAGGACGAGATTCTGTGCCTAGAACAAGCGCATCCAAACAACGATACTCGAAGATGGTTAACATTTGTTGCTTCCAGGTGTTGTAATTGCTACCATTAAACCGTTGACTGTTTTCCAGCATCAGGTTGGTCAAAGATGCCATTTGCACGAAGTTTGAGGCAAATTTTAGACTGACCCAAAAAAAATTGACAAGTGCCTAGAAGAATAGATAGAAAACCCAGAAAGAATTTGTAGTCAGAATTCAAATCTGCTAGCCCGAAAATTGAGGCACGGAAAATGAGGTACCCAAAAAATTCTAACAAAGACCCAGATAAGGCCTCGAAAAATCCACCACAAATATGAAATCCAAAATTTTTCGAGTTCCTAATCGGCGACTATTGAAGAGCAGAAAACACGAGATTTGTAGGTTGCAGTAGTGTTGAAGCAGAGGAAATGATGATCCCTTCGATGCAGTCGAGTCCGGTCGTCAAAGACAGTTGCAGGGATTTGAAGATCCCTTGTTGCGAGCGGGAAGCAATGCAGTCCCCAATCCCATCGCCAGATGAAGTCGCAGAAATTTGTCGCACGGGAAGAAAGTAGGTGCAAATCCTGCTACAAATAACAAACAAGTCCCATTGCCAGCAGATACAAGAGGGTTTCGAAGGTAAACAAAAGACCAGCACAAGCAGTCTCGACCCAGAAGAAACAAACACGAAAAAAAGGCAGCAGACACGCAAATTACCCAATCCTGACATGGGGAGGTAGATGGTCACGCGGCTTTGATACCATAAAACTATTGTAATCAGAATAGTTTGTATTGAATGCATTTTACAAAGAGCATGAAGCTCAAATATACAATATCTAAGATACAATAAAATAGCAACTATCTAAAGATAGATTGCAAAAGAATCGTAGAGAGCATTAAGGAAACAGTATAATATTAGAAATATTCTAATAATATAATGTCACAACATTTATAAATTCAATCCATCTTCTAACAATGCCATCCAAATCAAACAGAGCAATTCACCATTACAAACAATGACTCAAAGCACCAAAGATTTGCAGAGATATTCGTCTCAACAAATTAATTTCTCCAAACCCTCATAACACCCATTTCATCAAAAAGCAAACATCATGAATGAATTCGATTTTCTCCCCAAAAGCTCTTTTAAAACATTAAAAGAAGGGTAGCTTCTCCAATACACTTCTCACTTAAGAGGCTTTTCGCACACACCTTCAAATTAAAACATAAAGATAAAGTTATTTATTAAGATAGACTTAATAAACAACTATAAATATGTAGCTCCATAAAAAGGCTTAATTAAATGCTCCTGACACTCAACTCCTTGTGCGTCCACTGCACTGCCAAAAATAGCAACCACCCAAAATAGACTTACTAAAAATAGTAAGTCCCTCAAACTGAAAACTCTACAAATGAATCCACAACTCCATTGGTACCAAGGCACAGACGCCTTGCTAAAAATAGTAATCATGACGATCACCCAAAATAAGTGTTAATATATTCAGATTTATGTAAGGAAAAATACAATCTATAGATAGCTTTTAAGACTGAAAATAATAATGACAAAAATTAACAAAGAAAGGAGAAGATAATACCTGATTTGTAGCAAATAATTCCTCTTCACTTTGAGCCTAATGTTCTTCCATCTTCAGCTGCATATCTTCTTCTAATATGTATGAGAAATGAATAATTATTATTCAATGTATGACTG
Organism: Chamaecyparis obtusa; assembly: GCA_027943335.1. Classification (NCBI taxonomy): domain Eukaryota; kingdom Viridiplantae; phylum Streptophyta; class Pinopsida; order Cupressales; family Cupressaceae; genus Chamaecyparis; species Chamaecyparis obtusa. The sequence continues at coordinate 414,055 of BSBK01011296.1, read as the reverse complement.
CTGCAATAATCAAATTCGGATCTGCTTGTAGAGCAAATTTCCTTGACATGTTATGTCTTCTATGTCTTGGATAATTCACACCATAGGTCACTTATATATGTGTGAAGACATTCAAAAGACACACCTCAACATCAATGGTAAAGGCCGACTTGGATCAGCTAAGTATATTTCGCATAGTATTAACACAAGTCATCCCTTTTGGACAATATGAAGTTGTCCCTCTAGCACAATATAAATATGTTTCTTATCTTTCATTCAGAGTTTAATACAACAATTAATGAGATGTATGTTGAGATAAATAATAAATAATAGGTATATTGTCTATTATTCATCTCAGCATACATGCCATTGATTTGATCTTTCTGAAAAGGCCACAAATATCAACACTCCTCTTGGTTTTGAGGGAAGATCAAAATAAATCTCATAATATAGTGAGATGATGTAATCAATCATATCATGTCCCAAGAATATCTCATAATGTAAAGTATAATCACAAAGTCTCAACGCTTTAATGCTCAAATGTTCAAGAGCCTCAATGCTCAAATATGCAAGAGCCTCAATGCTCAATTATGTAAGAGCCTCAATGCTCAAATATGCAAGAGCCTCAACACTCAAATATGCAAGAGCCTCAATGCTCAAATATGTAGGAGCCTCAACACTCAATTATGCAAGAGCCTCAATGCTCAAATATGCAAAGAGCCTCAACACTCAAATATGTAAGAGCCTACAAAAGAAAATGTATGAATATGTTAGTATAACAAAATACTCATATTTTCACCATGCCAAGTTTATTTTTAAAATGCTCAATTTTGTTCTTAGCAAGGGGTTTGGTTAGAATATCTGCAGTTGGTTCCTCGGTACAAACATATTTTAATTTAATAGCTTTCCTTTCTACTATGTCTCTAATATAGTGATATGGAATTTCAATGTGTTTGGATCTGTTGTGGAACACGAGGTTAATAACAAGTTTAATACAACTTTGATCATCACAGTGAATAACTGTTGGTTCCATGGGTTGACCAAAAAATCCTACGAGTTTTTTTAACTAAATTGCTTCTCGGCTCCTAAGGAGGCAACAATATATTCAGCTTCAGTAGAGCTTTGGACAACGAAATTTTGTTTCTTTGTAAACCAAGAGATCATAGCTGACCCTAAGCTAAAACAACATCTTGAAGTACTCTTACAATTTGACGAGCATCCGGCCCAATCTCAATCTGAGAAGCTATGAAGTTCTAAGTTCTCATTTTTATATAATAAGCCATACTCTATGGTTCCTCGAAGATATCTGAAAATGTGTTGGACTGCACTCATATGAAGTTGTTTTGGTTCTATCTTAAATTGACTTAGAGAATTTACAACATAACATATGTCAGGTCTAGAGTTAATTAAGTACATTTAAGATCCAATAATTTGTCTATAAAGAGTAGGATCTGCCAATTCTGAACTAGACATAGCTTCTCTCAACTTGAGAAGATTTGTTATTCATGGGAGTTGACATAGGTTTGCAGTCCATCATGCCAAATCTTTTTAATATATCAATTGTGGATTTACCTTGATTTAAGATGATTTCATTAGATTGTTGTCACACTTCTAAACCAAGGAAGTAGTGAAGGAGTCTTAGGTCCTTCATTTCAAATTCCTTTTCAAGATCTAGTTTGCACTTTTCTATGAGGTATTCTTCACCTGTAATTAGAAGATCATCCACATATAATACTAAAATTAACATATCACCATTTGTAATCTTAAGGTATAAATTAGGGTCTGCATCGTTTTTAGAGAATCCTAATTCGAGAAGATAACGATCTATCCTTTCATACCAAGTTCGAGGAGCTTGTTTGAGCCCATATAGTGCTTTCTTGAGTTTACATACGTGAGATTGTTGATCATGAATAATGAATCCTTTAGGTTCTAAATAAACTTCTTCTATTTCTCCATTTAGAAAAGCAATTTTCACATCTATTTGATGAATCTTCCATCCTTTGGATGCTGCAATGGAAATTATAGTTCTAACAGATGTATAACGTGCAACAGGTGCAAAGGTTTCTTCATAGTCAATTCCTTCCTTTTGGGAGAAACCTCTAGCTACAAATCTTGCTTTATGTTTTTCTATACTTCCATTTGTAGCATGTTTTATTTTGAATATCCATTTAGAAGATACTACATATTTGTCTTTAGGTCTAGGGACGATGTCCTAAACATCATTCTTAATAATGGATCTATATTCTTATATCATAGCATCTTTCCATGCCTGGTGCGAGAGAGCCTCTTCAGAAGAGGAAGGTTCTGAATCTATAATCTCACTCATAAATGCAGTATAGTTAGTATATCTCTTTGGTCTTTTGCTTTCCCTAAATGTTCCTGGAGGAGCTGCATAGTTGTTTGCATCTTCCAACATCTTTGTGGCCCAAAGTGGCATCTTCTTGTTGATAGTGGAAGAGCTAGGAATGCATGAGATATCTATAGGTTCAGGAGCATCTTCAGTGATCTCATTTCTCTCCCTTTGAATCTCGGAAGGTTGAATTTTATCAATGGATTGAGATAAATTATTATACTCATATGAATTATCCTTAGATATTGAGAAGGCAAGGTCTTCTTCAAATATTACATCTCTACTCAATTCGATCTGATTTTGACTTGGGATGTAGATTCTATATGCTTTGGCTGAATCACTGTATCCTACAAGTATACCGTTCTTTCCTAATGATTCTAATTTAGATCTCTTCTCTTTAGGAATATGGAAGTATACAGGACATCGAAAGATTCTTAGGTGATTGATGTCGGGTTTGTTCCTAGTAAATGCTTCTTCAGGAGTCTTATTTTCTAAGGACGAATGAAGACATATGTTTTGAATATAGACTGCAGTGTTAGATGCCTTAGCCCAAAGTGGAGTGAGAAGATCCTGGTCGTGAAGCATAGCTCTTGTAGCTTCTACAATGGTTCTATTTTTCCTTTCCGCAACACCATTTGTTGGGGATTATAAGGAACTGTAAACTCCCTCTTAATTCCTGCTTCTTTACAGTAGGTGCTGAAGACCTCAAAAGTGTACACGCCTCCATTATCTAATCTAAGAACTTTTATCCTTTTGTTGGTGAGATTTTCTATTAGAGATTTAAACTCTTTAAATATCATGAGAACTTCAATTGATTCTTTTCTTTTGAGAAAGTATATCCATGTTTTCCTAGAGAAATCGTCCACAAATATAATATAATATAGACATCCTCCTATGGATGGTACAAACATGGGCCCACAAAGGTCAGTGTGAATGATTTCTAGAATTTCTTTAGTTTTACTTTCACTGTTGTTAAAGGTAGTCTTAATATTCTTTCCTAGAGCGCAACCTTTATAGACACCTTCATGTTTTAAGGGTAGGTTAGGAAGACCTACAACTAGATTGAACATAGATGATAATGTTTGAAAATTTAGGCGACCTAATCTCCTATGCCATAGTTCACAAGGATCAGTGGATGCAACTAAGAGAGCTTGAAGAGAGGTTGTATCAAGCTTGTATAAGCATTCGTGACGAATTCCTATAGTATAGACTTGTTTTAGATTTGAATTTTTAGGCCATGCCAATACTTTCCCTTCCATCAAGGTGATTCTATAGCCTTTATCCTCAAGGGCTGATATGGAGAAAAGATTTCGTTTTATGCCTGGGACATATAAGACTTCGGATAGTTGAAGGGTTATCCCGGATTTCAATTGGATAAGACAATTCCAATTCCCATGATAGGATAAGAGGTATCATCTCCTATGGTGACTTCTTCTCTATAGGTTTCTATAAATGAATCTAAATTCTCTTTGAATCTAGTTATATGCCTAGAAGCCTGGCTATCAATAACCCAAGAATATCGATTAGATGTTCGAGTTGATAGGGCAGAATAGAGGGCTAGATTATCCATAATTTCAAAGCCTTAAAAGTTTGAGATTGTTTTCCTAAAATCTGAGATGGATTTTCTCTAACTTGGTTCTGATACCATGTTAATATATTCAAATTTATGTAAGGAAAAATACAATCTATAGATAGCTTTTAAGACTGAAAATAATAATGAGAAAAATTAACAAAGAAAGGAGAAGATAATACCCGATTTGTAGCAAATAATTCCTCTTTACTAAGCTTAATGTTCTTCCATCTTCAGCTACATATCTTCTTCTAATGTGTATGAGAAATGAATAATTATTATTCAATGTATGGCTTATGCAATAATCAAATTCGGATATTCTTGTAGAGTGAATTTCCTTGACAGATTATGTCTTCTATGTCTTGGATAATTTGCACCATAGGTCACATATATATGTGTGAAGACATTCAAAAGACACACCTCAACATCAATGGTAAAGGCCGACCTGAATCGGCTAAGTATATTTCGCATAGTATTAACACAAGTCGTCCCTTTTGGACAATATGAAGTCATCCCTCTAGGACAATATAAAGATGTCTCTTATCTTTCATTCAAAGTTTAATACAACAATAAATGAGACGTATGTTGAGATAAATAATAAATAATAGTTATATTATTTATTATTCATCTCAGCACACATGTCATTGATTTGATCTTTCTGAAAAGGCCACAAATATCAACAATTAGCACTTACTATAAATAGTAAGTCTGACAATCTGACTCAAACGAAGAGCAATCCTGACATCACAGACCTCCAGAGTGGAAATTGACCACTAGCTCTGCCACACGACCCCCTCCTTCAGCTTCATATTTGGGCTCAACTCAATTTGAGAGGGTATTTCCCAAAGGCATTCTTAATAATACATCTATCAAATAATGATGAAAACGACTAAACTAGCAACATTATTTCCTAGTGCACACCTTGACCCCAATATTTCTCACTAGGCTTTTGACTAAGTAGCTATTTGTAAAACCTCTTATTAAGGTTATACTACATCCTTGCACATGCACTTAAAGATGAATGCAATTATAAATTTCAATATGTATTATAATATATTTTACCAGATATAATTTACACTTTGAGTCATATGTAATTATAATACTAACACATTAAAATAAATATAATATGCTTGAGTTTAGCAGCCAGGCAATATGCTTGAATATAATATAAACAAAGTAAAATAAAAATCACAAGGAGTTGTGAGTAATATAAACAAACCTGAAATTTGGACAAAAAGTGAGACAAATCTCATCTTAGATGAGTGAGTGGCCCGTCGCAAAGACAAATCCCATTGCAAAGACAAATCCCTTCGCAGAGGCTGAGACAAAATACTAAAAACCCTAAGTCGCTGCTCCCATTGCTGCAAAGTGAAAACAAAAAAACCTAAGTCAATTCACATTTTTAACTTTTTTGTTGTTCCACCATTTACATTTGACTTCTGTTTGACTGATTTTTTTGGGTAATACTACACGATTTTTGCGATTTTTTGCAGTTAAAATCACCACATGTTAATCATATACTTTCCCTTGATTTTAACCGCAACTATATTGGGAGGGTTTTTGGCGCGATATTTCACGATTTACACACGCGATTTTCAGCCATGCTTGCATGTACTTCCATGTTGCTTGCATGTACTTTTTGTAAGTTGCATGTTGTTTGCATTTACTGTTTACCACACGAAATCTCATGTTTTGCCACATGAAGGTTTCTCTGATGGGTTTTCTTAATTTTTTTACCTTTAAAAAATTTCTAGTGGGTTTTCATAATTTTGTCCCTTGAAAAAAATTATGTTGGGTTTATAATTTTTTCCTCAAAAATTAAGGGTTTGCTCCTGTCAGGGAGGGCTCTCTAGTTTCTAGAAAGGTTTTACCGTTTTTCCTTAAAAATGATGTTTTGTATGCTGATCCATGTCTTAGATTTTGTGCCAGCTATTTATTTGGTTTTTTGGTTCTATCCTCAAAAATTGTTTCTCGATTTTGTAATTCGCAAAGTTGCGTGAGATTTCTTTGTGGGGTTTTACATTTTTTCCAAAAAAAAACAATGATTGGTAATCTTGTGTTTGACAAATTTTTCCTCTAAAATTGTGACTTTTGCAATCTGCTTTGGGGCGTCGTGCTCTTCTATAAAGATTTGGAGGGTTTGCTGATTTTTCCTCAAAATCGTGGCAGTTGTTCTTGGTATATGTCTCTAGCAACAAGGAGGGACAATTTTGTTATCCAACATTTGGTTAGATGTTTTGTGATGATTTTTGGTCACAAGTTTTGTAGATTCTAGCTGGGTTAGTGGTAGACTCATCTTAGTGGTAGAGTCAGTCTTAGGCTCTTGGCTCTTGTTGCAAAGCATTCTGATGAAGCTGGCAGCCTTCTCTATTTTTTGCGGACAGATTTTGGCTACTCTTGGTCATTGACATTCTGCAGATCCAGGGAGGGTCTTTGTATTAGCATAATGTTTTGAAGAATTTATGACCACAAAACATGTACACTCTTCTACAAGGTAGTTAGACGATGACCATTAAGGGAGGGTATTAGAATATTGTAATGTTTCTTTAATGGTCATCTTAGTTAGTCTTTAGTTTATTAGGTAGTTTCTATTTCCATCTTTAGTTCATGATTGTATCTTTTAGGAACATCATCTTTGTAAATCTATATAAGGAGATTTCATCTCCTCTGTTTAATACAACATTGATTTACCATAACAACCACCACCTTCAAGGATGCCCCTAGGTTGCTCGCTATATGACACATGCCATTACATACTGAATGCAATATTTAACTTCAGAAAATTAGTTTGCCTTTCATTGGGCACTTGCAAAGATGTTATATTGCAATTTTTGTCTTGAAGATTTCAATTACACAAACAATCAACAATCTATATGTCCTCTTCAATTGATATGCTGGTCTGCTCTTCAATGCCTCAATATTTTATCTCAAATGCCTCTTTTTCTACCCTTGTAATTTGCAAAGAATAGAAATGAACTTTTAGGGTTGGGAGGCTAGTAAAAATACCTTTTAGACAAGTCAAAACAATTGTTTTTTACCTTTTCTATTTTGTTGGCTGCAACAGAGTCTAAGGGTTGGGACTTTGCGCACACTCGGAAAGTTTGTCCAAACTTGTTAGAGTTCGGGTCTCGGGCTCCCCAAACCTAGGAGAATTGGTTTGGATTTGGACTCATAGAGTCCTAGAACTATGATCACCTCCTCAAACTCTTGAATCACAAATCTTTTGAACTATTGGACAACAATTCATGTTGAGCCACTTCATTGAGCTCCATCAAGTTGTCTTGTAACCCTTGTAAGGGTATGATTCCTAAAATCATAGAAACCAAATCTTAATAGGCAACCATCCATTTTGAGTTCTATCTATATTAGATTCCTCATGTCTTAAAAGAGTTGGCTTCCTAAAACACACGCAACTCATTTGACATAGTCATCTTTCCAAGCTCTCCTAGAAATACATTTGGAGGATCTTGAACACAACGAAAAAGTGTGTTCCAGCATTAGCTTCAAGATACCAATACACAAAGGCATGGATGTCCAACCTTTTGAGTTTGCTCCATCTTCATTGTCTCAGTCATTTAAAGCAATTCCAACAAAAAAATTCATTTCAGAAAAATATAATAAAACAAAACATTTTCAAGCCTTAGTACTTTCTTGTTGAGATTTTGAGTGACTTTAGAACATTGATTTGCATAAAAGCATCAAACAAACCATACACTAGGTATAAACATCAAGCTGCCTCAATCTTTCGTAAAGGTGTAGCTCTCAAGCTGAACTCTTAAGTTCCCAGATTATCATCTCCTCAAACTCCTGAATCACAGATCTCCCAACCATTGGACAACAATTCATGTTGAGCTACTTCATTGAGCTCCATCAAGTTGCCTCGTAACCCTTGTAAGGATATGATTCCCAAAATCATAGAAACCCAAGCTTACTAGCCAATCATCCATTTCTAGTTTTATTTGTATTGGACTCCTTTGTCTTCAATGTGTTGGCTCTCAAAATATGTGCAACTCATTTGAAATACTAATCTTTCCAAGCTCTCCTAGAAATACATTTGGAGGATCTTCAAAACAACAACATAGTCTGTTGGCATTAGCTTCAACAAGTACATCAACACATTTTACTTCAAGATACCAACATACAAAGGCATGGATGTTGAACCTTTTGAGTCTGCTCCATCTTCATTGCTCCAGTCACTTAAAGCAATTCCAACAAAAAAATTTAGTTCAGAAAAAGCATAATAAAACAAAATATTTTCAAACCTTAGCACTTTCTTGTTGAAGTTTTGAGTAGCTTTAGAACATTGATTTGCATAAAAACATCACACAAAACATCCACTACAATCCCCAAGCCTTTGACAATATGCTATTCTTTCTAATAGATTCTCACAAGCTAGCCAAGCTAAAATATAGAAGAAATAATCAAAACTTGAAACACTGTGAATCCTTCACATGCAATGACATGCAAGAACATGCAAGAACATGCAATCACATGCAAGTTCACGACAATACATGTGACTTACATGCAAGTTGATGGAAATGCTTGTGACTCACATACAAGTAAATGCAAGTTATTTTGCATGAAAAGCCAGCTTGTGACTTAACCTTGAAACTGTCACGGGTTTTTTCACCAAATTCAACTTCACTTCATGTGAGTGCCTGCTTTGATATCATATTGCAAAAACTAATAGAAAATAACATTTTAATTGTTTACTATTTAATAGGATACAATTACAATGATGTTCATCTCATTATAAAGAGCTTGGAGAATGAAATCATCCAAACAGATAAACATTACATGACTCACTTAAAGCTAAAAAGCGAACTTAAAGAAAATAGAAATGAAACTTGCTACTATGGTGACTTTAATACAAATACAAGTGCTATCTTTTAATAATTTAATTATTGATGTAATAGATTACGTGTGCCTAAAAGACAATTCAATTTCAAACTTAAAATTTTATAGGCATATGCTTAGGTGTGTGTTGGAGTGAAGGTAAAGGAGTAAGGCTTCAATAGATGATGCATAGGTGTGCCTGTAAATTCAACGTGTGTGCCTCATAAAAAGGGAAAGTTTTAATTAAAATTTCAGAATACAAAGGTGCATGCTTGACACAGGTGCACACTATAATGCCCCCTTTTAGGATAACTAGTGAATTTGGGACAATTACCTTGATTTCTCTATTCTTACTATGAATTACAATCTATGATACCACTTATAGACTTATGTAATTGATAAGATATTGATAATGATAATGTTATTTCAAGAACTATATATATACACACGCACACACACATATAGATCTCGTGTAGGATAATTTTTCTTATTATATGAATAATATCAATATCACTGCTATCTCTGATTGGACAATTAGATATACAGTAGATGAATTGATCTTATATATTTGCACTTAGTGCAATAAGATGATCTCTGCTATATCCGATATGACTGATTTGAATATGCAATACGATCTTGATGTTCAATAGATTTCTCTGATTTGGCAATGGTAGATATGCTATAATATTGTCTTATAATCGCTTATAGTGATTGAATTGCTATTTCTGATATGGAATTATATTCTTGCAATAGATACTGATGCTTTTTCTGATATGTCCGATTAATCCTTGCAACAATGGTGCTTTCTCTGATCTTGCTTTGTATGTATGCAACTGGTTAATGCCAATAAGGCAATCACTCAATCAAGCATATCCAAGAATGGATAAATAAGAGATATAAGGTTCCAATGATGATTGCTGGAATGAATTTGAACTCCTATACATATGATGGAAAGGTTGCCTTTCTAGAGATATGCTTCTTCACAATGAGAGTCAATGATGACTCTCTTTAAGCAAATCGCATCCTTCTATGACAATTGGTTAATTCAATATAGTAATAGCTGTCTTAACATATATCAAATGCCGCCTTATTGCTATAATTTGTGCCTCTCCATTGTTAATAAATATAGCTTCGATCAGATAAAAGAATTATTATGATATATATATAATAATATTATGTAGATAATAATAATATTAATATTATTATTATATACATATATATTAAAATATATTATCATTATTATTATATCTATATATATTAATATATATAGTAGTTATGATTGAATTAATATAATGATTCATTAAATGAATCGACTATGCACTATCGGGTGAGTATTATTAACATATATATTGAATACCGATTAATATCGGGTGAGCATATATCGGGTGTCTTGGACATTATCGTCAGGTTGCCCTACGATGTATTGTGACTGTTATGTATTAACAGTCACGATACTATCGTGACTGTTAATACATAACAGTCACGATAAGTGACTATATTATATTATAACAACTAATGCGATTTACATTAAAATAAACTGATTATTGTTATGAACAGTCACATCACTGTCATGTGAACAGTCACGTCTCTTCTTGTTCACATTTGCTAGTTAATATATATATAGATATTCAAATATGTAGATTCAATCAATCACCAAGGCAATTGAAATCTACTACATAAATTCAGTTTACATCTTATCTTCTGATCTCAAATTATTCAACATGGTATCAGAGCTAAGTTCCTTCTATAGAAGCTTAACCGCTTGAAGGAAAGACCCGGGCATAGGAACAGAGTATCACAACACCGTGTATATCAGCGATAATGAAATATGCAACTCAAATGCCAAGTATCGCAGCGGCTATAAACACGTAGCAGAAATCAAATATATGCTGGTCAGTAAACAAATGCATCTACTAGCATGCAAGACATCGAGCAAACAAGGGCAAAGATGAAGACGTAAGGCAGTGATTCCAATCTGAATATGACAGTGAACCTCATACATGTATAGAGCAGCAAATGCAAGGGGTGGCAAGACCAAATAAATTTGAAGTGTTCACAAAGTCAGAATAGATAGCGACTTTATATATCAAATTATTGATATGTGTCGCAGCAGTCTTAACTGTGGCAGACTGTACATTAGAACTGACTTCGTTAAGAGTGGTCGACTTCTTCAGTGCCAAGCGACCACTTTAGAAGGCAAGATCGAGATCAATAGAAACAATAGAGATGAGTAGGGTCTCGAAATATATGGCAATGGCTGTAGTAAATTAACGAAGACTTTGTTATCCTTTTTGTACGAACAGCTATTCAATCTTGGAACATAGGATCAATCTCAAAAATGGTTCCTATTTGACATCATTACAAACCTCTGTAAAATCGTGTGTTTGTTAAGAAATGACCAGCAACGCGAAGTTTTGTTGGACAAAAGTATGTGAGACGAATGGGAGTCAAAATTGATTCAAAAGAGGTCAACAGATTGATGAATGCAAGGAGCAGATGGAGCAAATGGTTCAGTCAACTTTTGACAATCTTGATCATGTTGATTGAGAGGGAGTTCACTATTGAAGGTGAAACACTTTTGAGGTAAACTTGATATAATTGATTATTATACTAATCAATCATGGATGTTTCTAATGGGCCTACTCCCCTGTTAATCATAAAGAAGTGACAACTTCCAAATGATTATCACTTGTATTTGTTAAAGTTATTGGAAGGTGACGATCTTGCAATAACTTTTTCTATTGTGATAGATATTTTTGTGATAATTAAAATATCTTACTTGTGGATAGAATCGCCGATAGAGGCAATCCACACAGGAGCTTGTGGATAGAATCGCCGATAGAGGCAATCCACTCGGAAGCTCATGAGTTGTGGATAGAATTGCCGATGGAGGCAATCCACACAGGAGCTTGTGGATAGAATCGCCGATAGAGGCAATCCACACCATAGCTCATGAGTTGTGGATAGAATCGCTGATGGAGGCAATCCGCACAGGAGCTTGTGGATTGAATCGCCGATGGAGGCAATCCACCTGGGAACTGTGGATAGAATCGCCGATAGAGGCAATCCACCTGGGAACTAACCCTCACAATTTATGAACTTATTGTGAGTTACATTTTATCTTCCCTAGCTAAGAGGGAGTGTTAATAAATATAGCTTCGATCAGATAAAAGAATTATTATGATATATATATATATATATATATATATATAATAATATTATGTAGATAATAATAATATTAATATTATTATTATATACATATATATTAAAATATATTATCATTATTATTATATCTATATATATTAATATATATAGTAGTTATGATCGAATTAATATAATGATTCATTAAATGAATCGACTATGCACTATCGGGTGAGTATTATTAACATATATATTGAATACCGATTAATATCGGGTGAGCATATATCGGGTGTCTTGGACATTATCGTCAGGTTGCCCTATGATGTATTGTGACTGTTATGTATTAACAGTCACGATACTATCGTGACTGTTAATACATAACAGTCATGATAAGTGACTATATTATATCATAACAACTAATGCGATTTACATTAAAATAAACTGATTATTGTTATGAACAGTCACATCATTGTCATGTGAACAGTCACGTCTCTTCTTGTTCACATTTGCTAGTTAATATATATATAGATATTCAAATATGTAGATTCAATCAATCACCAAGGCAATTGAAATCTACTACATAAATTCAGTTTACATCTTATCTTCTGATCTCAAATTATTCAACATCCATAACAGATATCAATTATTTTATAATCGATAGTTAGCGTTCTTGTCTTAATCAGTGTTGGCATTAGTAAATTATTCAACATCCATAACAGATATCAATTATTTTATAATCGATAGTTAGCGTTCTTGTCTTAATCAGTGTTGGCATTAGTAATGCTGCTAATTGTCTTAATGATGGTTATCAATCATCTCTTTGATATTGCTTATCTTTATAGAAGTCGCTGTCTTCCCATTGATGCTTGATGATTAAAATTTATCATCTGATTAGTCTTCCTTAGATCGATATCTGGTACTTAATAATCTTTTCTCACTTATCGATTTGGGAGAACTGATTCAGCTCTGGACTTGCCGAGTCCAGAGCAGAGTCATAGAGTCCTGGAGCTATGCTATATGTCATTTAAATGTACTATATAATGAGAGTTGACATCAAACTTTTGTTTCAAAATTTGTCGTTCAAGTTGGAACTCACTTTAGATTGTTAAAGTCTATGTTTAGAATGTTAAATTGAAGCTTGCTTTTGGTACCAAGATTTCCCTTAAGTCTAATCCGAAGTGTTGTAACTGTTCAAGGAGGAAGACAATAAATAAGAAAATTTGTGATAACCTTGTGTGACATTGATTTTTGAATCCATGAATTAGCTTTGAAAGTTTTGGGATGACTAATTGTTGCCATTTATTTTTCTTCTAGGTGTTGTTATTTCCATGTATTATGTTTTTTTTCAAGATCACATTAATCAATGATACAACTCCAAGGATCTTGTTTTTAATCTTTGGATAATATTTTTCAATGTCCAGGCTCTCATCTTTTAGATCAAAACAGATAGGTCAAGTTTGCTTATTTATTTTATCCTTATGCAGAACCCTAAATAATAGACTGTATAATGTTTATGTTGGCAAGCTTGTTTTTGTTTTGATTTTAGCTTAGATTAAAATCAAATCAAGGAGCTTCTCCTATGAATTTGAAGAGAACTTTTCCTCATTCAGTATTTTGTTTTTTGGTTGTCATGAAAGTGACAGATTAAAACACCAACACAAGGCAACACATTTCGATAATGAAATCATGTAATTATTATAATCCTAACAATTCACATTCCATTATTATTAAATTATTAAATTGCATTCATTTCTTTGAGCAACAATCAAATTATATCTTGTCTAGGTTTAGCTGTTTGGAGTTTTAATTTTTAGCATCAACTTGATGTTTTGCCAGTCAATTTAGTTTGTCATTGTTTTTTATTTTTGAATGATTTGTTTTCCATATTTTACTCTAGGTTTTGTTTGGTTTGATTATTGCATTTTTCACACTCAGTCACATAGGATTGGTATAGGTCCATTCTTCTTGATCTCTATTTCTCAAACTCAATAGTAGAAATTTCTAGAACACAAATAAAATTTATTATTCTACTTGCCTGCACAAAAGAAAATTGTAGAGACTAGAGAGATGAATGTTGCTAAACAATGAGAGAATTCAAATGCTAGAAATAAATGAAATTCACCATAACCACTTAGATTTTTACCATGGAAAAATAAGCTTGCCAGTGACAAGTGCATGCCCCTTAATGTAATTGACACACACACACAAGCCTCTTATGACACAATTTTTCCCTCCATGCCTTTAAGACTATGTTCCACACCATTTCAAGGATCTCAAAACTCTAAATCTTAGCTATACATGAAATCAAAGTTTATGTTTAGACATTCACAGAATATATCAAATTTAGTATTAAACTTAAATCAAAGATTTTAAAATATAATTGACATGGCTGATCAATGATTAGTGATATAAGTATAACACTTACACAAATTAAAACAAAAGTTTCTGCGTTCAATGTTCAAACCCGAAGTTTTCATAGCCATATCATAAAACATAATACTAATTATAACTACAACCATGTTTTATTGGTAGCACCTTATAGAGTAGATGATCGGCAAATTGGCTTTAGCTCTTCCTGTGCCATGCCCACCATCTAATAAGGTCATTTTGTACAAGAGCAACCCTATTTGTCTCAGCCTTTGGTTTGCTGAAAGTAGGAACTTGAAGTTTGACAAATCAAATTCAGTGCTCTAGAAGTTGAGTTCCATCCTTAGCATTGCACATCTTCCTAAGGGTTTTCATTAGCCCGCCTTTACCTTATCATCATTAGGAGGAACCTTTGGAGATAAGAGCATAGGCAGCTATACAAAGGGTGGTGTTTATTGTGTTCCACCTCTTTGTCACAATAGATGTGATATGCTCATCACAAAATTGTAATTTAGGATCCTTGCTACAATTTGTCTGTTTCATTTGATCAATCTTGTTGTCTAGAGTCTCATTGGCTTATAACTAGGAGAGTCTACATCAACAGACCTAATTACCTCCACAACAAGTGTTATGATAGCAATTAATTTATACCCAGAATAGAAATTAAACAATTATTTTTTGTCTTGTCAGCATTAATTTATACCTGGACAATTGCCTCTGGACTTAATCATTGTGTTTTTTCTTATATTTCATATTTTGTTGTTACTTCTTTTGATTCTGATAGGACCTTAACGAGGCATTTAAAAAATATGCTAGGTACTTGGACAATTGCCTCTGGAGTTAGTCATTGTATTAGAGGTATTTAAAAAATAAGCTAGGAACCTGGACAATTGCCTCTGGAGCATTCTTTTTTGTATCTTCTTCTGATTCCAATTGGGCCTTAATGAGGTATTTAAAAAATATTCATTGGTGAAAACTGATAGAATATTATGTTACACCTATATTTATGTTCCATTTCTTTACAAAATGGCTTCCTTAACAGTTCATCAATGTAAAATACAGGAATATTATAATGTACAGCTGACAATTATTTACACTTAAGGGTAATGATGTGCAAAGTGCAAACCTTAATTTTTGTTTTCTTAAAATTGATCTTTAGAAATTCTAAGGGGCCCACTCTTCAAGTTTAGTTGGGTGGCTTTTTGACACATCAAAGAGTTATTGAGTGTACTAGTGAAGGTGGTTGCATATGGAGGCAAGAAGTAAACCATTTATTGGTGATCATCGTTTGCAGCTTGCCATGGTTTTAGTCAATGGAAGCTGTGTTCCTTGTAAAAGTTCATCCATAAGAGGTTTCGATGGCATGACACATCAGTTGAGATATGAATTTTCTCCTCTTTGATCTGTAAACCAGAGCTTCCTTGTGTTCTCAACCTAAAATTATGTTTCTTGACATATAGTTAGTACTTTTAAAAAATTTCAACCTATATTGTATTGCTTTAACTGTACAATTGGAATAGACAACAGACAAATAGTTTTTTGTGCATGCTAGCTTTACTGTTTCCTTTTGAAAAGGTGGTCCAGGTTGGATACCTGGACTATTGCATTTTGATTTAATCGTTGTGTGAGTTATTGAAGTGAGATAATTGTTGGTTTGTGTGCAATCCATGCTTTGTTGTATCTTCTTTTGATTCTGCTTGAACCATAATGATGCATAAAACATATATGAACCTGTGAACTGCGAGAATATTATAACACTCTAATTGTTTTCAGTTTGTACAAAGAACTGGTTTCTGTAGAAGTTCACCGAAGTTGAATATGAGAACATACAACACTTGATTATTTAAACTTTTGAAACTATAAGAGGACCACTCTCTTGGAAGGTATTGATGCTTTTGTTTTATGTTTGTTTTGTTGAAAGGACATATCAACTGAGAAGGCATTTCTCTTTAGTCCAAGATTAAGTGAAGAATATGCGATTTGGTTGGGAAAAATACCAAACTTATCTTACTTGAAGGTATGTGGTAGTATTGCTAGTTTTCTAATAAGATTTTCTTCGGATCAACTCTTCATGTGTATTTATTCCAAGACTTGTATCTTAAGATTTATTTTTTGATGTGGATTCAATCTTTTCAGGAAAGATATGAGGTAGATGAAATTTATTATACCGATGAGATGGAAAGCATTTTAAGGTCTCTTGCCATAGGGAATGAAAATGTGCTTTTGTATCTCTTACACGGTCTCAACACAGACAGCAACAAATTCTCACAACCTGCAACTTTTGAGGTGATCCATAATCTAATTTTTTATTGATTTATTGATGCAAATGGGACAGAGATTTCCATGATTTATTGTGTGTGCAGAGACTCTCTGAAAAGTGAGTTCATCATAAACAAGCAGCTTAAAATAAACAAAATAAACTCAATAAAATTTCTTGATTCCCTTCCCTGTCTATAAATGCACATTTAAGATTTTATTACTTTGATTATCTTACATTGCATTAGTTCCTCCTCTTTTTTTCACTGTTTCTTCACAGTATCATGGGTGGAGGTGAATGCAGATGTTTTGCCTGCTTCTTATCTCCAACCCTCAGGATTAGTCAAACTGTAAACACTTAACTGAATACATATATTATTCGAAGACTTTTTCCTGAGTTCTGAGCTGAGTAATACCTTAAGTGTCATTAAGTTGTGACATTTAAAGTTGATAAACTACAGGTGCACTGAAGCAGAATGTTGCATGGAACCCTTTAATATCTTTCTTTGATGAAACTGTGGGATGTACCCAAATAGCAGAATTAGCATTATTTGATCAGCTTTAGCAAAAGCATCAAGATTTGTGTATAATGTAATTTGTAAGGAACTGCTATTGCTCTTTAATGATTAATCATCAAATAAATCTCCAGATGAGAATTAATGTATGGTGAAGAAGAGATCCTTTGTAATGTGCACAATGTTTAGTATTGTCTAAAACAATTAATTAGATTCTTATCATCTAGTAATGGCAAAAATCACTTTGTAGCTGTATATATTTGTTTTGAAAGAGAAATTTGGAGCCAACATACTTTTATAAAATATGAAACTTGTTAATAATAAACGAAGAAAACATTTCCAAGAAGTTAGTACATTCAAGGCTCAGAAAACATGGTTGACAGGAAATCAATTTTTCTCTATGTACTGTGGCTATAGAGGAGCCAAGGGGATTTTATGACTATGACATATCCATCGTAGTCCATATGGATATTATACAAAAGATTCAAAAGACCTTTGGCGGCAATCCCATCGCAATGTAACCATAAGAAAGTAGGGATTGTTGAAGGTCGTTAATAATGAAGCTCCTGAAATTTGTTTTTACTTGTGTAATATTAGTTGAACCTCCACACTTTTCAGAGTGTGTGATTGTAGCATTGAAGTCTCCACTAAGAATGATCTTTTGCCCTTGCAAGGTATGAATGACATTGGACGGCTTCTCTCATAACTACTTAGCTTCTGTTTTCGCAGGTCTGTAGACATTTATAAAAAACAGGTCTTCCTGCAGCCAATGAGTCTTCACAATTGCCACTATAGATCATAAACGATTGGCTCTATTGCAATTTTGTTTGCCTTCCACAACATCCAAATCCCCCCAAAGACACCTTAGGCTTCCACAAAAGTCCCTTTCCATTGTGTCCACTTCTCCATCAGTCTATTTGACTCATCCTTGGACAACTTTCTCTCTTGAAGCACATCAATATTAGCCATTGATTGATCAATCTAGTAGTTGATCATGCGCCTTTGTTAGGGGCTTTAATTCCTCCAACATTCCACATTATGAGCTTCATTGCATCTCGGGAAGGGTAAGTCCCTTTCTTGATGTCAACTGCATTTTGGTTTGCCCTTTTGCATTGCCATCTTTTTCTAGCTTTTCCTTAATGGTCTTCTTACCCCTTTGCCCTTCTCCCCCAATCTAGGCTTTGTGATTTTGGATTGAGTTTTCTCAATTGTTCTTTCCTTCATGATGCCCTCTTTCTCTTCCTCAAATTCACCACCCCCATCCGAATCTGAATCTGAAATTTCTCCATCTTCCTTATTTGCTTGCCCTGAAGTCTCTAGATTTACCTCTGTATCAGGGTTCTTGTGAAACAGAACCCTCTAACGATTAGCTTTACCAAGTCTATATCCATTTTCCCTTTGTTTCTGCTGTTTTGATCTAGACATTAGAGTCCTTGGACCTGAACAATCCCAACCCTTCTTTCCCAAATCTGGACACATTGAGGGTTTGCAATCATGGTTTAGGGAAGTAACCTCCTCCACAACCTCCAACAGTTCCTTACCATAGTTACATGACTCAGATTCGGCTTGGACTCAGCAAGGGTTACCCAACTTGGGACTTGGGACTTGGCAAAAACTCAACAAGACTCAGCAAAGTGAAAACCCAAGAAATTTAGAGATTTTTAAGGATTTAAAACTTATTCCATGCACCTTTTATTAAATAAACCAGAAAAACACAATAACATCATCAAATAAAAGCCAATTTGATCACATACACAAGTTTACATCAATCACATAAGTATACACAATAAACACAAATTGTAGCTTCAAGAAATAACACATTTGATATATAAATATTCTCAAACATATGCAAAACTCATGAAATTTGAAATGCATGGCATCAAATGTTCCAAAAAAATATCAAAACAAAAACTAGAAGTCTATGGCTCGATTGCTTAGAGAAGTAAGAATCCTTCCTATGAAGGCATCTAATGTAGGTCTTGGATGATATAGCAACCATACTATTTTTTTTTAACTATGAATATGAAAAGATTTACAACAAGAGATATGTATTATGTAGATTTTTTGATCATGATATATCACTGACCTTTAACTTTCTTAGACTTATAGTTTGGTGGGGGTTTGGGGGAACACCAAAACAAGGTTGAGGGTAGCACCCTTGTGGGAGTTTAAGGGTGAGCAAGAGAGATAGAGAGATAGGTCTAGATCTTGGAGGAGAGTGAAGAGAGATAGAGGTAGAGAGAGGGGATAGAGGAAGAGTGATAAGGAGAGAGACAAGTCTAGAGTTTAAGGCAAATAAAACGAGTCAAATAGAGAGAGATAGAGAATGTTGAGAGGAGCCTGCTGATTACTAAAGTATGACTAAATATGAAAAGTTATAAGATCTTCTAAAACCTAGAATATGCATTGTAACTCCTAGAGATTTGAAACCACTCTCAAACATTTGGACAATATACACATGAAATATAACTTGAAGTATAAGAAAGGAAAAACACATATTGAAATGTAAGTTATAGTGATATTGCTATTAGGATTCAACTGTGTAGTTTTTTAAGTCAAACAAATTGACCCATGTTTCATGAGCAGTGGTTCACAAGAATCCATCTTTCATGAGAAAGAATGGAACACTTAGCACTCATTGCATCTTGGTGATGGTCATAGAGGTGAAGCACCGAGACTTTCCAGGAGGTCACCCATCCCAGTACTACTCTAGCTCGAGCTAAGTGTTAAGTGTTCTATTCTTTCTCATGAAAGATGCAATGAGTGCTAAGTGTTGCATTCTTTCTCATGAGAGATAGGTTCTTGTGAACAACTACTCATGAAACATGGGTCAATGAGTTTGACTCAAAAAACTGCACAGTTGAATCTTGATAGCAATATCACAAATTGACTTGTTGTGGAAAATATCTCGTACTTAACATGTACTTATCTTTAAATGTTATATTTCATGTATATATTCTACTGAAGTAAATGAGATTGACTTGAAGGCAAAGATGGGGAGTTAAATGTTACATTTCATGTATATTCTGGAATCATAAAGCCAAAAAACATTAAAACTATGAGACTTAAATAGAAAAAAATCAGTTTTCGCTAAGTTTGAGCATCCAAACTTGCTCAAACTCTGCGAGTTTGGCGAGTCTCAGAGACTCAGCGAGTCTCACGTAAGATGCAACCAAGTTTGAGCCTAGGCCCCTCAGACTTGCTGAGGGTCACCTGGCTTGGGACTCACCGATTCTTGGCGAGTCTCAGAACTATGTTCCTTACTAGCATCTTGAGTTTTTCCTTCACCACTCTCTTCTGTTTGGACATCCTCATTTTCAACACCCACTTGGGTGAGCACCTCCACATTCTGAGCTTCACTTGGTTATCCCACATTCCGCCAACACTCATGTTCACTAGGCTCTTTAGCCTTGCATTTTGGGTAGATCATGGGCTTATCTTCTCTCTCCACCTTTTGTCTCTAGATTCTCCACTTCGTAGCAATTTCCACTTCCTCTGAGATAATAGGTATCGGCTTGTTCTTGATACAAATGCAGTCATACCTATCATTGTGCCTATCTTCCGAATTTTTATCATCTCACACAAAGGAGCCCAACTGATTGCCAATCTCCCGTAGGATTTCCATATCCCAATATTCTAAGGACAAGTTGCATAGCCTAACCCATAGTGGAATCTCAACAACATGATGCTTAAATGCATCAAAATAGGGTTCCCAATCTTTGAGGAACAGTCTTGCCCCGCCCATCATGAATGGTTTGATGCTGAAAATCTTTTTCTTTAGTTCACCATTCAAACATTCAACTAGAAAGAAGCCATTTAGGAGAGATTTCACATTGAATTTCTACCCCAATGTTTGTGGCACCAATTCCTAATTCTCTCCAGAGGCGGTCACTCCCGTCCCATTTCATGAAGAGGCCATCTCCTCAACCTTGCAATAGCCTTGACTAAAATTTCATTGTCTCAATGAAAGAAAGTGCATTTGGTAGGAATATTAGGGTTTTTGTGATTACTTGAGCCCTTTGCTTGTGCTGCGGTCCTTGCTCTTTATGAAGATGTTGATTCACCTTTTGATTGTTTTGAGCATTCTCCCTATGAGTCTTGCTATCCTCTTCGAACCTCCTTTGATCCTTGCCAAAATTTCACCCTTCATTTATCTCCGCAAGCATTAATCCACAGTGGCTCTCATCTTGCCTGCACCATCCATACCATCTACCTTAGAGTTGAGATCCTCCTTTCAAATTGCTTGTAGCCAATCTCTTAGGGTTGAGCCCTTTGCATTGTGGCTTTCGCCAATTTCCTCTCCATGAGTCGTATCCTCCTTTACCAAGGGGCAACCATCTATTTGTGTTGCTTCTTGTTTTATAAGAGGACACTTCTTGATGCAAAATTTTCTTGACTCAAAATGCTTGCGTCCTTCATTCCTCCTTCAATTCATATTGTTCCATCCTCATTACTCCTTGCTAATCTGTTGTTGACAACCATGCATTCATGGTGGTAGGGGCAAATCAACATTTGAGTATTCTTCCCATGTGCCAATTTTCTGCTCCATTTTCCATCAGCTTTAATGAAATTAATGGAATGTTAAATAATTTAAGCTAGGTAGAATGCAAATGCGAAACTCTACATCCTGCAAGTTAATTAAGATACAAGAACTTGGGATGTGGTAGATAGTAACCTCGTGAGGTTTGAACCTTGGTTGTAGGCAATATAGGCAAGAAGCCCCCACTATTTACGAAAGGGTTGCCCCCCATATTTATCTATTATTAATAGTAATATAAATTTTTATTATTTAATAATAGAATAATTAGTTAGTAGGATAATTTAGTTGAGGATATCTATAGGGCCATTGCTCAGAAAATATACAATAGCGGATAAGTATACATTTGAGAAGCTAAACAATAGAAGATAAACAAACGACAATATTTCAATAACACAGAAGGCCATGTCACCTTGGTGGTAGAGCTAATGCCATCCCATATTATCACAGTCCAACATGTTCAGAGTTGCAATTATATAACTATTGGAGATCAACAAAAGAAATTTCTTAAGAAAATGCTTCAAGAAAATGAGCAATAAGCCCAAAACCCCTCTCGATAGTTATACCCATAGTTCAAAATATCACAGATATAAAGTCTACTTATTGCGATATTTTCTGGCTCCTGACAAGTAACGTCAAGTTATCGTAGAGAACTTATCATAGATAAGTTGCAAAATATCGCAGAGAACTGGGTAAAATATCAGCGATATTTCTCTGTTTTATCATGATAAGTACAAAACTTATTGCCTGCGGGCCTGTTATACGTAGGGACAGCCCAGAAAAGGGAAAAACACATTTTTTGATTGGAAAAATTTACTGGAGCTGCTGGGAAGGGGAAGAGGAAGATGTAGACTATTTTGATATTGTACTTGACACTTGTATTTGCTTATAGTTTTACAAAGACAATTTGCTATTTTTAGTTTGCTTTAGAGTTCAGATTATTAGACTATGGCTACGAGCCATCATTATTCCACATGAGGATGTGATTTTGTATCCTATTTGTATTTATGTATATCTAGATCAGCTTATTTGGTTTGTTGACTCATTGATGGACTCATTAGATGCATCTCCTTATTGAATTTTGCAAAAAAAATGCATTTCTAATTAAATTTAAACAATATTTTAAGTTCCCGATATTTTCCCGAGAAGTTTCCGACTTATCTCCGATATTTGCCGATATCTTTTTTTTTGCCCTCGGCGATAAGTTGTTTATAACGATATTTTGAACTATGGTTATACCAACCCAAAGACTAAGCAAAATATCCTCAACAACAAACTTAGTACACACTCCACCCATTTATTCCACAAGAGCCAATCTATTCTTCCCCCACCACATCCTCAACTTGTTCCCATTTATTGCATTCACGAGCACATTCATGTTTTAGGTATAGACCCATCCAATGATAGGAAACAAACCTTGTGCAACACTTCCTTATGCTGTTTTACTTTGTAAATCGAGTTTGCACAAAAACAGGAATTTTGAATTCACTTGAGATCTCTAAATGACCACTTGAGTATGTAACCATTAACCCTTCCAGCACTACATACATCATTGCAAATGCTTGAAGAAGAAGCAACTCCCTTTGTACATAGTTTTCCACCTACCAAAATGCCCACTTTTTTTTGGCAAATCTTACCTTTGCCAAAGGCTCCTTTTTTAGTATTTTTCTCTCCTTGTTTGGAATAGCTGCAAAAGTTACATTCTCAACTTTACATTTGACATTGCCTTTTGTAGCTTGAACATAATCCATGTGGGTCCTTGCATGTGACCAAAGTGCTTCTCCCATACCTAGGCCATTTGAACCTAGCGTTGCTTTGAAAAACCCTTATGTTGCCTAGTTGGAGTAGGAGAGTATAGCATTTAGATCCCTATTAGAAACCTTACCTTTTCTCTTGGGATCTCTCATAGGTACATTCTTATGCCAAGCCAACCTAAAGAAAAATAAGAGGAAAACCAACAACCCAATTCCAAACCTCACTTCTCAATGCTTGATTGCAATTCATCACCACTACCTCACCATCATTAATATAGCCACAACATAGAATGAAAAACATCCAATGAACTTTAGATAGTCCATTCATTACTAGTGAGTTCTGCATGCAATAAGTGTATGAGCTTTCTCATCATCCTTCACTCTCTTATAACCTTCGTCCAAATTGAAATCTCTGCTCACATAAAGAATTAACCACATGATAATTAAATTGCACCAGCCTTACCTATAAAGTGTGCATAGTATAACCAATAAAATGAAGCTCCTCTAGTGAGGGAGCTATCTCAAAAACACAATTATAAACCTACTAAGGGGGCCAAAATGCTAATTAATGTTTCAAACCTTATTGGGAATTTGGGATATGGCTTTTAAATAGCTGTTATAGGAGCTTGATCCACTCCATAATGCCAAAAGATCTGTAGCAAGGTTCAAGGTTTACCTATAATGCTAATAGGATACCTTCTCAAATCATTCTCCTATCACTCACCCACAACATTTATGTCTCCAATTTTGATTCGATCCCCTTTTATAGGGCATTCACCACTATCATTAAATCTCCTTCTACAATCAGGTTTTTCATATCATGAGAAGTAGCCAACACTAAGCTTGCAACTAAAGCTAACAAAATTTTTATATTTTAAAAAGTGCTTCATATAAAACTTCCAAGGAATTGAAAGAATAATGCTTAGCAATGGGATGAGAGAAGGCACTTGAACCTACATCCCCATGGGAAAAAGAGTCACATATGTTTGAAACCATTTAAACTTAGCTTGTATAATCAAAGACAACTCTTGCTTGAAAATCCAAAACTTGTAATGTCCCCATTTCCGGGTCCTCTGGCATTGTTGTTGTTGTAGACATTCTAAGTTTGTGTCAGCATGATTTAAGGGGTGTTTTGATATTTCCAATGAGCTCAGATGGTTTAGAGAAGTTGAATGACACTTTCAAATGTTATTTTCGGCTTCTGGTTTGGGCTCCAAGATTCTTGGAGGTGTTGATGTGAGTTTTATTCCCCCATAACATGTAGAATCGACTACTTAGTATTCCAAATGAAACACCAAATCTCCAACTCTCTCTTGAATAAGGATGTTCATTTGCTAAAAAATATATACAGATTGTGTGGTCAAATGAGACAACCTCAAGGTTCCTTCTTATTGTGGACTTTCATTCAATTTTATGATGTGATATGCTGGTTATCACAAAGGGACTTACTCTACTCAATCAATGGACACCAACTTGACTTTAACTTCTTCCAACTAACAAACTACAAAGGAAAAGGGTTTAGAAATCTATACTAACTCTAACAATGCAAGACAATGTTGATGATGAGGTGAGCCTCTAACCAGTCCTTGTTTCGCCGTGTTAACTGGGCATAAGAGGGTGCTATCTTCTAAGGATACGGGAATGGTTTTCATATTGTCAATACTCATTCAAATACCCTATGAAGGTGTAATCTAAATGAACATTTCTAATAGAAGTTAAACACTTGCAATTTAGGCCTAGACTAACCTTTCACTGTTACTTACAATCATCAAATACCAAAAGGTATGGACACTAGCTCCATCATTAATCATCATTTAACAATATCTTCCATTTATCCATTTCTGCCTCTACTCAACATGAAATGAAATCTAATTTAAGTGAGGGAATGTAGAAACCGTGCAATACTCCAAACATCACAACATTCACCATGAGAACCAACAATGAAGAAGGAATAATTTTTGGTAGTATTGTGGCATTAATTTCAACAAGTTTCCCCTATTCTATCTCTAATCTAATCTCATCTCTAATGAGCTACAAATGAGAAGACCTTGACCTTTTCTAGTTGTTCAATTACAAAGAAGGGCCAAGATCGATTCAAGATCAAGGGCCAAGATTATGCCAACACTACCCTAATCTACCTAATTGCTACAAGCATTAAATGCTTTCTCAATTACAATTAAGCAGCACCTTGTGGGCCAGTTAGAAAATTACATTACTTTCATGGGCCAATAAGAGAAGAGGTTAGGTAGAAGCTTGCAAGAGTAGACACCCATTAAAGGGCCAATCATAAGAGAGATTAGGTAGAAGCTTGCAAGAGAAGACACCCATTAAAAGGCCAATCAGAAGAGAGATTAGGTAGAAGCTTGTAGAAGAAGACATTAATTAATGAACCAATTATTTAATTTACAACATGTCATTGAGAATATTCTTCCCTTAATCCTTTTCTCTCTTGGCACATTGAATGAATCTAGACACAATATGGTGAAGTGCTTGGAACGTTTTGATTGGTTAAAGGTGAATGGGCGCCACCTTAGCATGTTCATCTCATAGCCTTGATAAATACCCTTTTTCCTCTACATAAACTTCTATTCTTGAAAATCTTCTCATTGCCTTGGCTTGTAGACTTTATTCTCTCTTTCACAACTTGTTCCTTGATTTCTTGCAACTTGTTGACGTGAAGCTTTTCACATCATACTTTCTCTTGAAATCCTAACCAACTTTAGCTTTGGTCTTGGACTTGGGGTTTTCACCACCTCTATCTCCAGCCATGATGTATAATCTGCCAAACAAAACTCTAATTAGATTTGGATTACTTTTCATCAAACTTGCAGCTAATTGAAGATAAAAGTCAGACCCTAGTTCTAAACTCAATAATTTTTTATGATGTTGTAAAAGAAAACTCTAGAGATCTGATTATAAATTAGATAACAGTTATTATCGGACTATAAATGCATCAAGAACAAACGGATCAGACTTCAAGTGACAACGATTTTTAGGCTGCTAGCTATGTGAAAATTCCTGCAAACTCATTCACCATCAAGACAAAACATTATACAGACTTTTCCAAAGTGATTTCACCTTGCTGCTATAGAAAATATATGACTGCAACTTTCTGATCAGTGACTGATATGAGGTTGTAAAGCTCTGAAAATAAGTTAAAATGCCTGCCCTCTTAGTATACCGGCGCTGCTTGAAGATGTAACATGAAGCACTTAGCAGATCTGGTCTCACTTTAAGTCTGAAATGTGTTTGAAATGACTAAGAATTGAATGACAGCCACTGTTAATTGCTGCAACTAGTTTCTTTAGCTTGTAATTTGCATGAAAATTGATGGGAATTGCCTTCTATCAGCCGCTATGCATTTTTCTCCACAAAAATGATGAAAAACTTCTTTACTTTGCCTCCTTGATGGATCAAAATGGCTCTGTAATTACCTACAAACAAGTTTTTAAAATGATTTTACTAAGTTTGGGTGTTGAAAAACACCCAAGCTTATATACCTTGCTCATCAAATTGATTTTTCTTCTCTTAGGCCGACTTGACTATAAAAAGAAATTGAATTCAAGTAATCCAAGTATTAATGACCATATTCAAAATTGATGCCTTTGCATTTATATCATGGCTCTTTCCGCTTAATAAAATCGATCTTCATGGGATTCTTAAGGAAATTGCAGGCCTTTTACTATTGAAATTGTAGCTCCCTGTCGTTTATTGATTGCAGCTCCCTTATTAAAAATAGATGCCAAAATCGCATTAAATATATGGCCATTACTAGCCATACGTTTGAAATTTAAAGTTTACAAATTTGAATTTTAATGTACACAAGGCAGATTTAGGGCTTATTCCATTAATTTTTGGACCATAGTCATCGAACTTAAGGCCATATGTTTGAGATGAGGTCTGATTTAATTGGATTTAGGCCAATTGTTTGGAGTATAGGCCTACACCTCTGCATTTAAGGCCTCACACATTTGAAATTGAGGCCTGATTCAACTCCTACCTCATCGAATTTAAGGTCTGTGCATTGAAGTCTTAGGCCATAATTGTTAAATCTAGGCCCATACGTTTGAGATGAGGCCAAATTTGAGGCCACACGCTAGGAATTAGGGCCTGATTTAGGTCTATACATTTGGATTTGGGTCTGATCCTTGAAGTTTTAAATCCATATGTTTCACTTAGAAGCCTACATGATTGAAACAGGGCCATACTTTGGGCTTTGAGTCACACATCTGTTTGGGACTGACCCATTGCATATTCGCTCAGATTTTGGGGCTGCATTCATCAATTTCAAGGCTTTATTCAAGTATGATTTATGGGATTTGAGCCCATACGTTTGGATTAGGGGCTGCTTTGTTGGACAAACACAAATCTGGGGCCATGGTCTACATTTTAGTGCCACATGTTACTGATTAAAGCCTGATTTAGGACCTACATGCTGAGATTTGGGCTTTACCATTGGTTGCAGGTCCACACCTTTCATCGTAGGCCTGATTTAGGCCTCATCTTCATCGAATTTAAACCCACATGTTACCTTTATAGGGCTGCATGCTTGGAATTTGGAGCCACACGTTTGTTAAGCGACTTCTATTGTGATTTGCCATAGCCGAAGGGAGGTGTTTCAAGGAATTGGTGATTTCTGAAGATATCGCGTGTATGCCATTCATGGATGAGATATCTATTTTATCGTGAGAGTAAGTCTTCGATATGCCACATGGATCTTTTCATGATTTTTTATCAGCTTCTAACAAGATTGGAAACATCGATCTTATGAGTTGTATACTAAAGCTGAAAACATAGTCGTGGAGCATAGAGAAGGCTGTGGAGTTAGATAGCTTAATGTTGGAGATTGTTCAATACCTGAAAGCTATATGTCTCTATCTGCAGGATGAGAATGAAACCATTAAGTACCATCTGAGCAAGGGAAAGGGTATTAGACGAAAACAAGGAAAAAATGTAAGATAGTTATGTGCAACCGTTATTATAATCTTAGTTGGCTACTAGCTTTATCGCTAACAATGTCGTGGAGTTGTTGTAGAGAATATAGATTCAAACTTTGGAGGTGATAACTGAATTGAACAATCTTTCCATGAGCAAGGTTGTGCATTGGTTCCGTCATTGTTGGAATGATATCTTAGTTTACAGATCAAGGAGACATTGTCGTCACTAGTAGACATTAATCATGATCAAGCCGATGGCGTTCGATGAGGATTTAAGATTGTACTGCAAAGATAAGGGGTATTTGGAAGGTATCGGTTATAGCAAGACAAAGCTGGCACTGGCAGGAAGATCAGGCGTCTCTATAGATCTAGAGATCGTGCATAAGGGTGTCTTTAGTTGTGCAGGAGATGTATAATCTTGTGTCTTTCTCGTGTTGGAAAGTGTAACTGGGAGATTGTCTGATAGTGAGGAAACCGGATTGCTAGTTGAATGGGGGAATCAAAAGAAATTTTGTCTCAATTTCAGCATTGGAGGGTTCCAAAATTTCTGAATTGAGGCAGGGATCAAGAGGGATTTTTGTGAAGAAGTGAAGGTGTTAGCTAAGTGGATTGCAGTGTTGCAAGGCCAGGTGCTAAAGTCCTTGGAAAGCCTCTTCAGCTGTAGAGAACAAAATTGCACAATCAATTTGGTAGCTCCACAAACCTATTCAGAATAGGGTGATTTGGGATGAGGTCGAGGAGGACAATCTTGGACTCTAGCATGTCAGAATCTAGAGGTGTGTGTTGGAAACCGTTCCTCTAAGGCAAGCATTGCAGACAATCTTGGATGAGGAGGTCAGAAGTTTGATGCAAGTGCTTGGAGATTTAGAGGGAGTCACATCATCATGAAGATTTGTTGTAATGTATATTTCTCTGAGATGGAGAAATATGAGGTGAAAGCCCTTGTAATGTATATTTCTCTGTGACAGAGAAATATGAGGTAAAAGCCCTTGTAATGTATAATTGTCTGTGATTGAGAAATATGAGGTGAAAGCCCTTGTAGTGTATATTTCTCTGAGATGGAGAAATATGAGGTGCAAGCCCTTGTTCATCTCTGAGAGTGAGATGTGTTGCTTTCCACACATGGGACTAGCCATGGTGGACGTCATGTTGAGAGACTCCATGACGACATCACGTTGAGTGACTCTGTGATGAGCATTTGTGCACATAATTCTTTTCTCACATGGGAGTAGCCATGGTGAATGTCATGTTGAGTGACTCCATGACGTTATCACGTTGAGAGACTCCGTGATAAATTTTGTTTTCCTCACAAACAAGTGTAGCCATTGTGGGTGTCATGTTGAGAGATTCCATAGCATGGATATCTGAAAAGATACCTCCCTAGCTAAGATGAAGTGTTGATGTTATAGCGTCTGGAGTTATCTTTTCTTTTGTGTCTCTTCATTTCAATTGTAAATCTGAAAGGCCATTCTTTGTTGTAACTGCCCGACCCTTCATTATCAAAATGATGAAGGGTCAAGACAAGCATATATATGTCTTGATGGTATTCGCATTGGGTGCTGATTATTGTTTCAGTTCAGTCTAGCGTTTGGCAATATTGTAAATCAGATTTTCTGATCTTTCATTAATATAAGTGATATTTTTGTGGCTGGGTATTTCTCCCTCAAGGAGGGTTTTCCTAGGATAATTTGTTGTGTCCATTGTTGTATGTGTTTTGCTGTTTATCTTCATTTTTGGTATAAAAACATTAACATGTATGTATATATATAGTTGATCTAGGTCCATTTCTAGTGTAATCATTGATGTGAATATTTGAACGACGTGATTAATGTGTACGTATGTTGATAATGCTAAATGAGTAGCATTTGAATCATTATGTGTAGTTTCGTTTGAAGATCCTATGCATAGTGTGAGGAAGATTTGAAGTCGATCAAATCAAGAAGAAGCTAAGTGGTCAGCCTTGAAGGTTCACATTTCAAATCTTTTATTTCTGATGAAATTGGTGTCTCACATAGTGAGATGGTGCTCCGATCTTGGATTGGTGTCTCCTGTAGGTTTGTGCTTGCAAATGAATTTGAGGATTAGTGTATCTTGTAGATTCGTGCTTGTGAATGAATCTGAGGATTGGTGTCTCTTGTAGGTTGGTGCCTACATATTGTAAATTCCTTATTGTATTCTCACGAGGATAGATTTGGATAGTAGATTGAAGCGGGGTTTCTCACCATGGTTTTTCCCTTCCAAGTTTCCATTTAAATCTGGTATTCATTTGTGTGGATGTGTGTGTGTATTGATAAGTTGCTCAATCATTAAGGAAAAAATAGTAAATACTACTTTGATGAATTGAGTTTGATGCTTGGGGAAGTTATTAATGGTTATTTCAACCACCCCTATTGTGTGTAAAGACATACATCCCATTGCAAATGGAGCCCATTACAAATGGGGACTCCCTCTTTTTTTTTGCTTTCTAGCTTGGCATATAGCTTAGCTTGCTTAGGTTGGAAACATTTTTCGGGTTTCTTAGTCTCCTGGCTATTAAGGAATAGGTGAGTCAAGTCCAAGAATTCCTAGGTTGAGGTGTGAAATGAAGTTGTTCAAGGATTGAATATCAATTGCCAGGTTTAAGGAGGTCTTCCCATTTCCTTTGGGAAATCTGCCTGCAGGTTCATGCCCCCTTTCAAACCTTACATAAGTTGAGATGATGATTATTTTCCGAATAAGCGTGAAGTTGAAAAATTGTGAACTGTCAAGGTTGGAAATTGAGGGAAAAGTTGTGAAGATTTCACTAAGCATGAAAGTTGTAAAAAATGTGGCAAAATTGTTGTTTAGGTTGCAAAATGATGTTTAAATCTTGTTAGAATTAGTAATCCCCAAGGTCTTGAGGATGTCGAGTTGTGGTCTTAAGGACAAGATGAGTTGTTGAAATGGTGAAAAATTCTAAGGATTGAAACACAAGTGTGTTAATTAAGTCCAAAATATGCTAATGAAGAAGAACTTGAAAGTGAAAAGTGCTTGAGAGTTTTAGAGAAAATGGAAAAACCTTAGTAATTCTTGCCAAATGGATACATTTCCAATTTGAAATCAAATGAGCACTTCACATTTGCATGCCTTAGACAAGATTTTGACCCATTTCCAGCTTCATGGTGAATTTGCCCCAAGTCTAGGGGTATTTCCAGCTTCATCCCTCAAATGCACCCACCTTGAAGGCTCATTTCCAGCTTATATTTGGAAATCTGCCCAAGTTTTAACATGATTTCCAGCTTATGGACAAAAATGTAGTCAACATTAGCATGATGACACTTCTAGATTACCTTAGCATTTGTGCTCAAGCATTTTGATCATTTCCAGCTCCCTTCTTCAAACCCACCCTAGAAGAACATCAACATTTTGAGGTAAAATGAAGGGCAAGATAAAGATTTCATTCAAAATTAAAGAAGATTAATGATGAAGGAAGAAATCTCAAGAGAAGCGTGGAGTTGATAAAAAAATCATTGTATTTCCTTATAAAATTTAAATTTTCCACAAGATTTAAACATTTCCAGCTTTTTGTTTCGCACCCGCCCACAATCAAGGGCAATTTCTAGTTTCGTGTTGCAAAAAGTGCTCATACTTGGAAGCATTTCCAGCTTCCCCTTGTAAATCTGCTCAAGACTTGATCACATTTCCAACTAACTAATGGAAATCCGCCCAATGTTCATTGACATTTCTAGCTTACATGATGAAATCTGCCCAAGTCCCAAGTCAATTTCTAGCTTCTTCTCTCAAATCCGCCCAAGATCAATGGCAATTTCTAACTTCATCTTGCATATGTGTTCAACTTTGGAAGCATTTCCAGCTTCCCTAAGGGAATCCAACCTCCTTTAAGGCACATTTCCAGCTTGTTTTAGGTGCCCCGCCCAAGCATTTTCACATATGCAGCTCATCTTCTCAAATCTGCTGGCCTTAAATGAACATTTCCATCTTACCCTCTCAAACTCACCCTAGGTCTTTGGAAAAATTTAAAATGCAAAAAATGCAAGTAGGTTGGCCATTATGAAAGAGGAGAGGTGAGTTTCAAATCCAAACAAGAAGCCCAAGAAGGTTAGCTTTCATAAAGGGAATGAAATTTCAAGTAGTGGCACCATATAAGAAAAAGGAAAGGATATTATTTCAAAAATTCAGATTCAAAGCAGATTAAAAGCAAAGAGACGAAAAATAGGAGCAGAGATAAGTTAATTAAGAGCAAAAGTTGTTTTGGAATGTGCAAGTCCGAGATGTGCTTTGGGCTGGCTGTCTAAAACTTGTATTTATATCATCCAAACAAGGTCAGATGCAAGAAAACAAACCTGGTCAACCTCTTTGACTAAGGATAAAACTGTTATGTTGGTCGACTAGCAAGCTAATCGAGAGAGAGATAAAGCCAATCTCTTAACAAAATTTGAGGTCTTTGCTGAAAGGATATAAAGGTGAAATGAAATATTTTTTGCAAATCAAATCCAATGCAAGCTACAATAGAGGAGGTGCAAATTCACATTAGGTCAAGGGAAGATCCAAGATGGTTCCTGATCTATCCCAAAGAAGACTCACCTATCTATTGTTTGAAGGATTTAGGGACTCAATTAAAGGTTTAGTGAACCCCCTTGAACCACAAACCTTGGGGGAAGCAATACAAAAGGCTAAGAAGGTGGAATCAAATTCTTCCAAAGAAAGACCTAAGAATTTCCCAACCAAGAAAGAATATAGGTACAAAGATTCAAGGAGGGATGATAGAAGGATTTTATGTATGTAATGAACAAAGGAGTACAGAGCATCAATGCCAAGTAAGAGATGAATTAATGAAGAAGAGTTTATGTTTTAAATGTAAAGAACCATGGAGACATAATCATTAGTGCAGAGGAGGACAAGTACATAAGATAGAAGAAGTGGATAATGAAGGAACACCTAGCAAGAGATCAAGGCATTCTTAGTGAGTGTCAAGAATCATTGGCATTCTTAGTGAGTGCCAAAGACATTCTTAGTGAGTGTCAAGATCAAGGGCGCTCTTAATGAGTGCCAAGAATCAAGGACATTCTTAATGAGTGTCAAGGACATTGTTTGTGAGTGAGAAATGGTTGGAGAGTTCTTATGCCAAGAAGCTTGAAGCAGAGAAGGTTGTGAAGGCTATGTTTGATGTTAGATTTGGCAAGCTAATAGAGGAGATCATCAATGTAAGTTTTTGAACCTTGATTGATAATTAATTATTTAATTTTCAGATAATGCAATTCACTGATTTTGGTTAAATTTTTTATGTCCAGGTATCAGAACCATTGGTGAAGGTTCTACGAATAGTGGATGGGGATAAAAGCCCCATGGGGTATCTATATGAGGCTATGGATAGGGCCAAAGAGGCCATTCAACACTTGTATAGGTCAAATGAGACCAAATATACACCCATATGGAACGAACAACTCCACCATCATATTCATGCTGCTGCCTACTACTTGAACCTCAAGTTTTACTTCTCCAACACTTTTAGAGCAGATGCAGAGGTTCAAGTTTTACTTCTCCAACACATGTATTCGAAGATTGGTTGTTGATTTGGACCTTTGAGACCTTGTACTTGATGAGTTACAAATCTACAAGAGGGAAGATGGGCCATTGTTTTCTTCACCTGATTGCAAACATAGGAGATACACTCTACAACTAGGTAAACAAGAACATGTGTCTAGTTTTATTATACCAATTATTTTGCTCATTAAGTTTATTAGAATCTTGAACACATTATAAATGGTTTAACTTTTTTTTAATCCTTGCAGATCTGTGGCGGGAAGATTATGGTGCCACAACACCTAATCTTCAAAAGCTTGCCATCCAAATATTATCGCAGCCCTGTAGTGCTTCTAGTTGTGAACGAAATTGGAGTGTTTTTTAGAACATACATACATACAAAGAAGTGCAATAGGTTGACTCAGAAGTGCTTGAATGACTTGGTTTATGTGCGGTACAACCTTCGATTGCACGAAAAGAAGGTGCGAGGGCAAGCTTCATATGAAGCACTTGGCCTAGATGAGATTGATCCATATGCAACAGATTGGGTTGCTCCTCTTGATGGTGATGATGTGGATGTGGATGTGCATGTGGATCCTTTCTTGACTGATGATCAACTAGCTGACTTTGATATGGAGGAAGATGACTGGGCTGCAGAAGTGGCAACATGCGAGGAGGAGGAATGTGAGCTTGGTCATCCATCAGGGACTTCTATTGAGCACCTATTCAGCCCCCTGTTGAGGATGCTGCAACTACTTCAGCACCACCCACCTAGCAGCAGCGATCTCTTTTGAGCTTTAGTCGTAGACGCAATTTATGATTTCTACTTCTAGTTTTCATTGATACTGAAACTTGAACTTACTATGTATTCAGAATTTGTAGTTTCGTGGAGTTTGACTTTGATATGTATTGAACTTATTTTTATTTAGATGCCGCACTTGTTTTTTGGTATATGATTCTATGTTAATCTGCGAAGTTCTAATTGCTATGTATTTAACTCAAAAATTTGATTCATAAATGGTGGATATCTCAAATCAGTATATGTTCTACAAATTTGGTGTATATGTGTGTGTTTTTAACAATATTTTAAGAAATTATATATTTTCAAATGTTCAATAAAAATGCTGATTTATTGCCGACCAAGTTATTGTCGAGTCCGAGTTTTTCACTTGATTAATCCCTTCATTTTGAAGGATCTGTTCTTTTGAAGTTCTATATTGTTTAACATCAGTCATCTCCTCTTCCTTCAATATTTTCTCATCTCTCAAATCTGTAGGAGTGGAATTGTCGAGAGATTTCAGTTTTCTATCTCATTTGAAGTCTTTTCAATAACAGACTGCAAACATCCATCAAAATGAAAGTTCCTTTAGCAACTTAAATGGGTTTACCAACACAGTTCCATCCTTCTGCACCTAGAATTTTTTGGTCATTTTTATCATTAAATATTTACTCTAGTTACAAAATCTACAATATATGGTTATGCGCCATGATGACAACCACAACTCTAATGAGAAACAAATTGCGATTCAAACAAATCAAAAGAGACTCCACTTTTGAGAAACATGTCAAGCTAAACCTGTATACCACGAAGGTCTATGTTTGACACTTAACACACTCTACTTGATAGCCTTTTGAACTTTTGAAAGATAATTTTGCTCTATTTTTGGTATAGAAAAAACTACTACGGAGGTTTCTATAACTTGACAATACCAAAGGTCCTTTCTCTACAAGAAACATGCATATTAAGTTTTGGGACCGGACCACTTAACACTTTTAAGTGCATAACGCCTTCAACAAATTGGACAAAAGTTCAGAATCAGTGTACCCAAAACAGTCAAACCCAAAACA
The DNA here is from genome assembly GCA_027943335.1 of Chamaecyparis obtusa. Taxonomy (NCBI): domain Eukaryota; kingdom Viridiplantae; phylum Streptophyta; class Pinopsida; order Cupressales; family Cupressaceae; genus Chamaecyparis; species Chamaecyparis obtusa. The sequence goes on along the minus strand of BSBK01011296.1, from coordinate 378,463 downwards.
TCTAGACTTCATACCCCATTACATGAAAGAGAAAAGAACAAGATATAGAAGCAGGCAATACTTTAAAATCAATATACAAAGTTAAGGACACAAGTGCAAAAATATATTTTCCTTTCAAATCATAGAAAGTTAGTCCCAGACATATTTAATGACAGATCCAACTGGGTTCCAAACTTCAATGCTACTTGGCATTCATACATTTTTGCTAAAATATAAGTGGGTGTATTTTTACTGTTTTCTTGAACATGACAGATCAAGATTCAAAATCAACATAATGTAAGCAAGATTAAAGCTTAAAAGTAAACAATTTTTTATGGATTAAAGCGAATAATTTCTTAAATTATATAGCATGTAGATTAAATATAAGTCTGCAATAGATATCATTTTTCTGTGCTAAGTCCATGTTCACTAGTCATACAAGTGACTAAACCAGGTTGATCCAAACCACATGCTGCAAAATGGGGAAAAACACATTCAATGGATTAAAAAGGAACATTGACACAGACAGAGACATGGAGGCCATTCAGCCTATGTCGTTTCAGTGTCCATTAATCTGACGATAAAGGAAAATTATAGACTAAACAATTAATATGATGGGAAAGAAATATCAGAGGAAAAGTAGAAGTTTATGGGTGAGAATCCAATCGTAGTACTTCAGGTGTTATAAACTTCCCTTAATCCCCGGATAGGTATCAATATACAAGGATTGCATCACAAATGGGCTAAGATTTAAATGAAATAATTAGCAATACCTATCCCCCTGCGGCTGCATCAGTCTATTTATAAAGTAGGAGAGTAGATCTAAAAATATTGTATTCTTTTGAGTTGAGCAAGATTTCATTGCCTATATGAGATCCGATTTGATTTAGAAAAAAGATTTCATCTGCTTCACTTTTACTACACAAATTTTATTGACATCAAAAAAGATTTCAATGCAAATCAAATTGTCACTACCCAAAACAATTTGCATTTAGTGGATTGATATGCTATGTCATTTACCTGCACGAAGCATATATAATAAGTGGAATAATTTGTGACGTTGACAGTAATTCCTTAGTGTGATGGCTTGATTGTATGCTGGCAAAAAAAACCATTTGGATGAAGGAAAACCACAAACTGACCAAGTAAAACCATATAACTTCCGACAGACAGGTTTGGTGTGAAAACCCCATGCAATATAGCCAATCAGTTATTTAATATCATTACATCGATTTGACTTTATGAAACTTATCTCTCTATGATCAGAGATAATGTATTTATTTAATGTATTTTATTGATATATATATTATATATTATGTTTGATATATATTATATTTTATATTTTATATTATATTTTGGTATATATTATAATATATAATATATTATATTATATAATAATAAATGATAATGTTTGATACATTATCATTTAATATATCATATTATAAGGAAATCTGATATATGATTAAGATAATATTAATGATGAATTCATTTGTAATTGTTTTATATGATTATGATCATATCCATTTGTTATGCTAGTAATACCTAAATAAATGATTTACATCAACTTTTTATATTATATTATAGTTTACTAGTTTTTATTTGTATATTTTATTGTTATTAATTATTTATTTATATTTTAATATCATTTTCATTTTTTTGTGATTACAATTATTTTACTATTATTAATTTATTTATTAAATCTTTGTTAGATATGGGGACATCAAACAATGTCGATTCCACAATCATAAATGCACTAGCATTAGCAATTACATCACACATTTGTAAAGGTCCCTTGATTTTATAGGTATTCAATCTGCATTAAGAATTTTGTGATGGATAAGGATATGCCAATATGTTACCTTCCATTGACTGAACAATCCACTTACCCACCAAAGTCATTCTCATTTTTTTGTGATTACAATTATTTTACTATTATTAATTTATTTATTAAATCTTTGTTAGGTATGGGGACATCAAACAGTGTCGATTCCACAACCATAAATGCACTAGCATTAGCAATTACATCACACATTTGAAAAGGTCCCTTGATTTTATAGATATTCAATGTGCATTAAGAATTTCGTGATGGATAAGGATACGCCAATGTGTTACCTTCCATTGACTGAACAATCCACTTACCCACCAAAGTCACTCTTTGCACTCTTATGTTTAGAATCCACAACCTCTCTTGATCGCTTGAAAGAGTGCAAACAGCTCAAGCAACAACAAGGAGCCCTTTCCTCTCTCCTTGTTTGCCCCATAAGAAACTTCTAAAGACCCACTCAAAGCTCTTTAAATGTTCCTTAGGCAACCCACTTCTTCTAACCTGTTCTTTATTAGAATCTTTTGGCAACCTTATTGTTTTCCAATCTTATTCTCTTAACCCTTGAACATGGTAATATAAGATAATAACTACATAAAAGTAATGATTTATATATAAATATATAATTATATAATCAATAGATTAGATTAGTTATCTATAACATAATTGATGGTCCCAACTGGTGCTGATAGGGGAGGGGTGAATCAGCACCCACTAAAACTTTAAAAAAAATCTGATATAATGTAACTAAAACTGTAAGCGCAACAAATTCTATCACAGAAATAGCTATCACACAATCAAGCAATAAACAACACCAGATTTATCATGTGGAAACCCAAATCGGGAGAAAACCATGGTGTGAGGAAACCTCACAAATTTTGCACTTTTCTGAAGTGCGCCTTGTAAGGAGCCTTCCTGTTAAAGGATTGCAAATGCACTGTTAGATGCGACCCGGTTAAGGGATTTATAAAATAAGGCCTGTTAGAACCTGCTTGGTTAGAGGACTTAGAACACCTAAACAGATGTCACCTAGTTAAAGGATTTAATACAAGGGACCTATTAATGTCCACCCAAAATACTGAGATTTTGCTATTGCAATTGTTAGAGAGCAATAGAGGGTTTGATCTTTTAATAGTGGCTTTGCTGAGCCTGATAAGATTGTTGTTGTTCTCAACTGAAAATCATCATTGGTCACTGCAGGTAGGTTTTCCTTGGCTGTTGTGCTTCCTCGCACACTCTTCTTTGTCTTCTTCTCTTCACCTTTGTAGCATCTTCAGCGTACAAGTTCACTCTTTTTCTTTGGCAGAATGAAGACAAACAATATTCTTCACAAGCAGAGGAATATATAGACTTCTTGCCCTTTCTTCTTTTTATATGCACGACCTGTTCAAAGATCACCTTTGGATCCATCACCCAGTGGAGTTTCAGTTCACTGAGGAAACATCCGATGCATGCCATATGCTTTTTCTACTTCATGAAGGAAGAGACAGATGCGTATCACAAGCTTTCCTTCACTAGAGTTTTCAACATGTTTTAATGTCACAAACTTCGGCAATAAAACCTTCAATTGCGCCTTGCACCGATCGTCATGATTGTTAATACTTACCGGTTATTGAGAGGGGGGGGGGGTGAATCAATAAATACTCCTCGTTATACTTTTAATTCTGAACTTCTTTGATTAACCTTAACTGATAAACAGAATATAACAGTCATTCATAAGCATAAACAGAATCACACACATCAACACAAGTATTATACGTGGAAACCCTCGATTAGAAGGGAAAAACCACAGTGAGAAAGAGCTCACAACTTCACTACTTCAGAATGAAGGCGCCCTGTTAGGAGCTTACAAAGCACAGGTTAAGGTGCTACCCAGTTAAGGGATTTTACAAGAGATCTGTTAAGATCTAAACCCTGTTGGGAGCTGCCTGGTTACAGGACTTTGAACATCAACAAGATGTTACCCTATTAGGGGATTTTTACAACGAACCGATTAGGTCCACTCTAATATAGGGATTTGAATATGCTTTCACTATTGATAAAAGTAATGATCTGTTATGACACTGAATCTCTGATTAGATCATACCTCTTTCTCTGGTTGCCTGGCTATTGATTTCTGCTACCTCTGTGTCTGTAGCTCTTCTCTCAAAAGATGTCTCTCCTCTTCTCTATGCAATCACCCATAATCAACAACAACTTTTTTGCGTCCTATGACCTGTATTTATACAAGAGTTCACCGTAATAAAACCCTTAACTCACAGAACCACCAGACTGTAAACTCACCAATAAATCATGCAATTAGCAAAAAGCTATGCATTATGATCTGGAGTTTACCATGAGATTATTTGAAGAAATAAAGCTAACTTCAGTTAAAAAAGCTATCTCCACTTCTCAGCTGTGGATATCTTGTATAATCCGGTTTTAACTCAAACTGCTTCCGCAGAATCTAGTGCGGATCTTTTAGGCAGTTCGACCGGTGTATCTCGTACCCGGTTCCAACTCTATATGAGCTCTGAGACCGGTACCGGATCGGTCTACCGGTGTATACCATTCATTGCATCAACCAATGCATACACTCTGTTTACAGTCTACCATTGGCTTCTTAGTAACGTGAGTGACCGGTGAACTTTTACCGGTACATGGGATTTGTATATTTTACACTAATGACAACTTAAATTGCTAACAATCTTCCCCTTGATCATTGGTGGCAAAACTATACACAACCAAAACCATACTCACTTACTTGTCTTTCCTGTAGAACACTTCCCCTGTCTAAGTGCTCTGGTGGTAGTTGGCTGGATCCTCCTTTTTTGTTCTGCTCTTCATCTCTCCTCTGTTCTCCTTGAACTTTTCACTCTCTGTCTTGCTACTTTCTTCCCCTTTTTGCCTCCAGAAGACAAAGGGTTATGCTTCACTTCACATTTGTAGTTTGGTGAAGATATCCTTGTAAATTGTTTTGGCTGAGTGAAGGAATGGTGCCCATTGACCGGTTACATGTTCAATGTTCTTGAGGGCTGCTGTGAGGGAAACAGTTATGTTTTCCATATCTTCAACAATCTTGTAATCCGGTTCATTTATCAGAGCTTCTGTTGTAGTGGCAATGCGTTGCATTGAAGCAAATGTTGGGGCTAGAAACATCTGAAATCCAATAATATCTTGGATTCTTTTACTTTCCTCTTTTGTAGTCTTCCTTTTGACAAGAGCCAGATTTGTCATTTCTCTGCTATAATGTACTGTAGATTTATTCTGTATTTTAAATTGGGAAGATAAAGCTTTGATGTCCTCTGTGGTCTTAGCAGACTTCTGTTGTGAGGTTTTTACAACATCACTCCATTCCACAGGGACCCCCTAATTTCAACCTCCAGACTTAGACAATTTTAGCCTTACCCCATCCTCGTGATCCTGTTTGCCTAATGAATTCGATGTTGCAATGAGATATGCTTTGAAAATGCGTTTTGAAAATGTTGGTTTGAAATGAAAATCTTGATGATGAATTTGTTTGAAATTTGAAATTTGATTGTGAAGGAATGGTGAAGTGGAATTCAGTGAATTTTCATGGACAAATTTATGGAGTTTGCATTTTGAAATCCTCTTCCCCAATTTTCGATTTTCAATGTATAGTGATTTGTGGTCTTTGTGATTCATACCATTTTGGCAATATTGGAGGATTGAATTTCGAATTTTCTTGGAGGGATTTTGATGTGAAATTTAATTGTTAAAATTTTCTGATTTTCGAAAATGACTTTGGGCTAGCAAATTTAGATTTCGATGGCATTCATTTCAAACTTCAAATTGATATCTTTGCAACTTTCGACTTTGTCCTAGAATGTTGAATCGTAATGCAAATTTTCTGATTGGCCATTTGAGTTGAATTGCTATCAATGATGAAATTCGAATTTCTTGGATTGAATTGATGATTTCAAATTTCGAAATCTGAGATGGCAAATCAATTTAAATTGATACCATGATGCAATTTGCAAAATTGTGATTGGATGATTAAGAAAGATATTGTTTGTTGCTAATTTCAATTTTCCTATTGGGCAATGAAGTGCTGTTGCAAATTTCAAAGTTCTGGACTGAATTATTGCCAATTTCAAACTTTAGAATTGATTTGCCATTTTCGAAAATCATGTTTTGATTTTGCATTGGATATAGTGTCAATTGAAAATCAAAATCAAAGCATTTAATTTATTTTCGGTCCTGTTCTTAACATTTTCGAATAGGCGTTAAATGTTTCCATTTTAAAAATCGAAAATTGTTTTAAAAATTGCCAAGTCGGCCCCTAGTGTACACGTTTGGCATTTAATTTTTGCATTTTGTCTTGATAGGGTCGGCCTTCTTTTGGTGCTAGGCATTGCCTATATAAAGGAAGCAACTTCATTTCATTCTTCACATCAAATTGCAATTCATTCTCTGCTCTATAAACAGCGAATTCAACCTTCATCAGCAGCGAAATACATCATTGTTTGGCGATTTTTTTTTTCTTGAGCTAATAGGCAGCGAATTTAAAGGAAGGTGGCGACTTGAGTTTGAAGGCAAAGTGGAGGCAATTTAGAAGAGCGATTAAGGCAGTTTGGACCAGAATTAGAAGAGGAGCAGACCTGGGCTAGTTTTAGCCAAACTTGAGACATTTTCAAAGCTTGGAGAGGCAGTTTTTTGAGCATTGATTGGAGACAGCCAGTACCTAGACATAATCTCAGACCCTTTTGAAGGCTATTTGGACCTGTTCCTACACATTTGCAGCATTAAGAAGATCAGGGATTGGTTAAACATCAATTGGAGGCCTCTTTCTACACCTTTTGGCGTCCATATTTGAAGATTTGAGGCACTTTTTCATAGCATTTGTTCTAAATCCGGAAATTTGAGAGAAAGATTTTAAATTTCACAATTTGATAGAAGGAGGAGTTTGTTGATTTGAGAGAAGCTCAGATTTGTTAATGAAGGAGAAGTAAATTGGTAGAAGTTTCATTGCAAGATTTTAAGAAGCAATTGAAGGGAAGGGTGATCTTCTTGAAGGCCATATTTTCAGACTTGTGGAGATAGAAAATTTTGTGAATCAAGCTAAGGCAATTGCATTAAGAAGAAGCTCCAAGCTTTGTATTTGGTGAGTGGCCTATCTTTTCCTCTCTCTTTAATTGATTTCGTTTCATTGGTACTATTGCTAAGTGTTGAAAACTAATTTCAAGAGTAGAGTTAGAAGTGGTTAGTAGGTTGATTACTCGATTGTTTTGATTAGCTTATTCCCTCAAGTTCTTGCTTGCATTCCATCACCTCATTTCATCATCACTATACGGAGAAGATTGGAGTGATAAGTGTAGTCCATCTTAAGGTAACAGCGGGGAGTGATAAGTGTAGTATTCCACCCCTAGGAAGAAGATTGGAGTGATAAGTGTAGTCCATTTTAAGGCAAATGCGGGGAGTGATAAGTGTAGTTTTCATCATTCCACCCTTAGGAAGGAGATTGGAGTGATAAATGTAGTCCATCTTAAGGTAATGGCGGGGAGTGATAAGTGTAGTATTCCATCTTTTAGAGGAAGTTTGGAGTGATAAGTGTAGTTTCACCACCATTGTAGAAAAGACGGGGAGTGATAAGCGTTTAGGATGACTGATGCCAATGCAAGCAAGCGACCCAAAGGAACTAATGTTAAAATAGGAGACAAGGAAGTCATGATACCCAATTCCAACTTCCGCTCAAAATTGAAATATGTTGGAGACACCAACATTGGTACCCTTGATATGATTCCATTAAGAGATAGGTTGAGAGACAGCCAATCTCCTATTGCAAAGAAAATCTACAAGTCAGGAGTTGTGCATGCGGTTGCCTTCCCTCCTACTTTGCCTTGTCCAAAATTGATCATGGAGTGTGCATCTTGACTCAACATCCAGCACAAGTCAGTCATGATGGACGGAGAGAAAGTTTTGGCAAACATCAGCAGTCCATTGATTGAAGATACATTCAACATACCTAAGCAGAATAGCACAGAGGCACTATCTATTGATCAAGCCACCAGATTCTACCATGACAACCAAGACACATACTTTGCTCAGCTGAAACAGAATTGGTTACATGAAGAAAAGAAAGGAGTCACCAAGACCTCAAAGCTCACCAGGTCCGACTTCAAATCAGAATATGGCGACCTCATCGTCCTCCTCAACCGAATCATGGGCTCAGCACAAGGTACGCAATTCGAAATTTCGATGTACTATTTTATTGATGGTATTGAAAGTGGAAAGAGAAAATTTGATTGGGCTGCAATAATTAGTGAAAATCTAGAGTTACAGCTTAGAATAGTGTTGTCTCAAAAGCAGTTTTATATGGGGTCATATCTTTTTTACTTAATAGCAAGATTATTTAGACAACCAGGACTTAAGGCTAGGGGAGAAGTTGGTCATGGGCCTGGGCAGTACTTGGTGTACGAGTGCTATACGCAGCTTCATTTGCGCAACACCAAGGATTACAAGATATTTTATGATGCCTTCGCCATGAAATTAGTAAGGATGTTGCAAGGAACTTCTACTCGGAGACTTTCTCTGGAAGCCGAAGCCAAAGTGAAGAAATATGGGAGTTGGTTCATCCAATTTGCACAATTCACATACATAAGAGTGGCTGGATGTACAACTTGTCCCAAGAGGCTTCCAAGGTACCCACCCGATCGATTAGTTTTGATGGAGTTGGCTAGACAACTTGAGCAATATGATAAAATGATGAAACAGAGAGGTGAAGTAGGGGTTATCCTCTCACTTGTGATAGGCAATGACAATTGTCCCAACCATGTTGCCTTTGCATCTGCTGAAAAGGAGTTAGAACAATATCACCTAGCTTGGTATAAAGCAAGACAAGGATTCGATCCTCATGGTCTAATCAAGGCAGCTCAAGGAGGAACATTCAGGCATGTGCCTACGATAGAAGATTTTTGGGCTAATGCACAAGATGACTTTCATGTGAGGAAGCTAGCTTTCTCAAGATTATCACTAAGCCTGATGAGAGCCATAAAATGGAAAAATCTTATGATCCCAGACCAGTTGGAAGAAGATGAAGATGTGCTAAGAGAAGACTACAACACAGTAGAAGGAACGGAGTTAGATCCAGTCAACTGGAATGATCGCCAGGATCCATCTTTAGAGGCAATCAATAAGTCGGTTGAACTGCACACTGAGTGGTGGCATAACAAGAAGTATGAGCAGTTGCAAGGATCAAGGGTACGCCTTACTTATGAAAAGATGAAGCCAATTGAGGTCCAAGCAGAATCAGTTAGTCAGCAAGGTGAGGACAATAGCCGGCAGCAACCACAGCAGCAACAGCAAGCCAGTAAGGGCAAGAAGAGAAATTTCGAGGTTGAAAAGGATAGGGAAGATCAAAGGCCTCTAGCAAAGAAGCAAAATAAAGTATCATCAAGAGAAAGTATATTTGAGGCTAGAAGCCAAGAGCATGATGCTAGTGGACAAGGTGCAGCAGTTGAAGCGAGCTCAAGTTCGGAGTCAAGCAGTGAGGACAGCAGTGATGGATACTCTCCTCTTTCAGAGAATCAAGTAAATGAAGATGTAGCAATCTCAAGTGATGAAGAAGATATACAAGTTGATATTGAGGGTGAAGCAGCACAAGATGAAAATCAAGTACCCAATGATAAGTATGCAAGGCTAGTTCAGCCAAATCCAGCAATGGGAGTTTTCATTGGGCCCGCTTAGATGTTGAAGATGCTTCAACCCATTATCCCAGAGCCTCCCATCCAGACAATTGAAGAAATTCAAAGGGATGCAGAAAGAGAAGGTGATGCTAGACAGAAGCAAGCAGAAACAGTGGCAAGGGTAATCAGAGATGATGGTCATAGAAAGGTTCAAATCGCCATACCAAAAGTCAACAAGACAATGGAAGAAATTTCAATTCAGGACTATGAGTTTCAAGAGCATGACTTGGGAGCAGCAACAGATGAGATAGAATATGAAGAGCTTCAAGAGAGTGTAACTTCAGTAGTTGAAAGGTTAGCAAAAGCAAATGCTATGAATGCTAAATTGAAAAGAGAAAATGAGTATTGGAAGAGTATTTATGATGGAAGGAGTCAGCCAATCCAACAAGTGCCAAGGGCAGCTCTCCTCCAAGCCAATGAGAGCAACATCGAACTAGAGGTTGGAGATTGGGTCAGCGACACCATCCAGGAAGGGCGAAATTTCTTGCTTCCTTTCATTGCTACTTTCAGGACTTTCATAACTATCAGGAATAGATTCATAACGTTTGAGACAAGATGGAGGGATTTCCTTCCAATTCGTGAGTACACCATTCCCAGGCTGGAGGCAGTTACAAAAATATCAGAAGGATCATTGGTGAAGGCCAAGGTGATAAATGAAGGAGAGAAGAGAACAGTTGAGTCTTGGTTCATGGCCTTGACAGTCAGGTTGGGAACACTAGAAGAAATACAAGACAAAATGGCACAGCACAGTCCGGGCATCGAGGCTTTCATTTCGAACACAATGAATGATGCTAGAGTTGCACTAGATTTCGAAGGATAAACAGAGGAGGATTTCAATGAGATAGAGTTTGGATCGAGGTTGGATGATTTGGGAAAGATTGTCCCTTTGAAGAAAAGATTGGACATCCTTGCCTCTCTCAAAGCCTTAGTTCAATTTGCAAAAGATGATGAGAAAGAGAATGAGAAGATACTACAAGCAGCAAAAGACATGGTCATCACAGCTGAGCTCAAGATGAGGCATTCACCTTGCCCTCCCATGGAAGAAGTTAACAGTATGTTGGCTAAGTTCATCACTTATGCTCAAAGAATGAAAGAAAAGGGTAGAGTTATATTGGAAGACCATTTGATGTAAGCCTATGTGGCATTTTCTCCTTTCTTCTTGGGTAGGGTAGGTGTCAGTTTCTGATTGGCTACCATTTTGGTGCCTTCTCATTGGTTACCACTTTTCCTTTTTTTTTTCATTGGTCCATTGATGAGGTGGCGTCTTTTCATTGGCCGATGGGGTGGTAACCCTAATTAGGGTTTTTGAGATTAAATCTGAATCGTTGGTTTTGCCTCTTAATCTTGGCCACTCATTGTAATTTTGAGCCTCTATATAAGGCCAAATACTCTCATTTGTAAAGGGTTGAAGAAAATTGTTGCTAATATAATACCAAAATTGCTTCTCTTATCATTGTTGTGTCTTGCATGGTGATTAGGAACACTTGTTGTTATTGCATGGTTTCTACTTCCAATAGTTAAAGTTAGATTTCATTGAGTTGTTAAAGTAATTTCATTTTCAAGCAAGAGTTAAAGTAAGAGTAGTGATAAATGGTTAATTGTATGGTGACATTGGTAGATGTTTGATAGGGATCTTATACTAGGCCACTAGCATTTTGACGGCTTGTTAAGGAGCCTTGTGTGGTAATCTAGTCTCATTCCCCTTGAATCATTGCACCAATGGAGGTAGCGCCGCAGGCAAGCTTTCATTAGGTTGATCCCCGTCCATTCGCCAATCTTTCCATTCCATAGGAGTAGTAGTGAAGCAGTCAGTAGTTTAGTAGTTGAAGTTGAGAAGTTGAAGTTTGAAAGTTTGAGGAGCAAAGTTGGAAGTGATATAAAAGGAAGAAAGTCAATTGAGTACACATTGCAAAGCTAAATTTCATCATAGCGAGAGTTTGACATTCCTCAAGCGAACAACGTAAGCCCGCCGAAGTGATTACCAGCAAATCACATTTATATAACTGAGTTAGTATCTACAGGTGTAAGGAACCTTGGAGTATTCTTATATACTTTTCAAGAGAGGGTTGACTGTTTGGTATGCTGTATCAAGTATTCAATTGCTATATGTTATGTAGTGGTACAAAACTCACATCAACAACTTCTTTGTTAGATCTTGCAAAAATAATTCAAAGTTTGAAGTTCTGCACATCAAACTTCTTGCCACTTGAAGTTGTAACATTCTCAGGTTGGTTGATACATTAACCTTGGTTTCTTCAACCTGTTTGTGGAGGATCTCCACTCTTTTCTTCTCATAGTGGTCAATGGCCACTGTTTCTGGATTTGTTAGATCTTCACCGATTGCTTGTGCCAGAACTGCTAATTGATCGATGACCGGTTCATCTTCATCAACATCAGCATCTGGTACAAAGTTGCACAGGATTTTTTGTACTGAGGTCAGGACCATGTCCTGTTTTCTTTTGGCCAGCTCTTTTAGTTGCCGTGTTGACATCTTGCTGATGTGTACCACTGTATTGGTGACTTTGTCTTTCTTGGCTTCCTTCTCCTCTGATAGCGACAACTTCCTCTTAGATGAGGATCTTGATAAATCTGCTTCTTCTTGTTGCCTTTGCTTTTTCTCAAGTTGAACTTGCTCATTTTGGACTGTGATCTCTTTTTCTTGTCCTTTATTCTCGTTAGCTCCTTGTTGAGCTATGTTTTCTGTTTGAACCACTACTTCCGGTAGAACTTGTTCTACCGAGGGTTCATCTTTTCCCAGAGGATTGTCTTTCGGTTGCTCTTCAACCTGTATATGTTGTTCCTAATCGGTTTGTGCATCCGGTTGTTCTGTAGCTATGTGAAGTTCACCTAATGGTACTTCATTTTCTACCTGTTGTTCAACATTTATGTGTTCACTAGCCATGCACTCCTCTGTTTTAGCGTTTTCTTGTAGTAGTTCGTCTGGATCTTGAGGACCTAAATTGTCCAATGTACTATAATCATAATTTATCCAGAATTCCAAGGTCTCTTTATAGACTTCTTTATCGAGTCCATTTATTATTTTGGCAACTCTGAGTCCTGTTTGCAAATTCATTGACGCCTCTTCTAACAGAAGTTTTATTCTATCTTCACTTAGGCCAGGTCTAACTTGAGATAGGGCTTCTTTATTTATCCTTGTATTAGCTCCTAGACCTGCTCTCTATTTTGTTTGAAGCCTAGAGTTTAATTCTGGTGGGAACTTAGACCTGTAATCCCTTAGGGTTCTGTGGAAATCCAGAAGAGATTCCACTATTGCTTTAATAACTACTTGCTTGTCGTCTTCTTCTAACACGCTATACCACTTAGCAGCATTGTCTACCATACCGAAATTCATTATTTCATCAACGATCTCACTTACTGACATCAGTTTAGTGTTTACTGTGGAGCTTTTTTCTGTTTTCATTATTGATGCTGCAAATTCATCAATATTTTGTCCTTTTGGTCTTGGCTCAGGCTCCTTTACCAGCTTGCTTAAACCCTTCTTCCTTTTAATTAAAGGAAGTGTATCTTCAGGGTCTATCTCCTCTTGTTCTGCTTGCTCGGCACTGGATACCGGTTCAGTTTAATTCTTTCAAGCTTTGGGTTGCGCGGTAGCCGACTTCTTCGGTGTAGAGGTCCATTTGTAGATATTCTTTATCGGTGCCCTCTTTAACAGATTCTGTTGAATCTCGTCATAGGTGCCAAAATGATTCGCACCAAGATCCAAATTGGCTTCATTTAGGGCATCAGCATATGCTTTGGCAATCTTGGTAGTGATCTCGTATCCTAGCTCAAGAGCATACACCTCTCTCGGTTCTACTGCTTGAATAATGTAGTTATCGGTGGTGACTAGAAAGCATACATCGTCCTTATACAGGTCAACGATTGTTGACGACACTCTTTCTCTTTTGTGCATCCTCAATTGAAATGCCTCAAAATGTTCAGTCAGAGCATCTCTTAATCGGTCACCCTGTTGATTGGCCATCTCGCTTGCTTGTTGCATCACTGTTCTATCGGTCTTCCATACAACCTTTCCGAATCCAGGGAAGAAGTTGGAGTAGAAGTAGAGACATACCAGAAGGGTCCCGTACTTCATTGATTTCTTCTTCACGACTCCCAGCTTCTTCATATTTTCAAATATTTGGCTTTGAAGCATTGCACAAATATCGTATTGGGCATTATCGTGCATTATCCGATGTGTGGCGTGAATAGCTCCACTTGGTATGTTGTTCAAGTTACTTGACTGATACCTTGTACCCAATTACTGCAGATGCAAAGCGGACTCCATCATCCTCAATGTCCATCACAGTCATGAGTCGACCATCAGGTCTTGATTTGGTTAATTTATTGATGATGGCATTTGAGATTGTTCTTAGGGTTAGAGCTTCCCCTCGGTTGCTGTATCCTGTCACGCGATGGAGATCATCTTTGGTGATCGGATTGCATGCACCTTTTGTTAGCCAAAAACTTGGATCATGAAGACGACTAAGGACTAGTCAAATTAAGTCTTCATGGAAGATGTCCGGGTAGCGTACTCCATTGATAAGTCCAAAAGATATTAGCTTGGCATACTTATCAAGAAGTTTCCCTTCTTCACATAGCGCCAAATACTCTCCTTGAATATATGTTTCGCCCAACTCTTCCTGTTTGGCATGGATAAACGCTGTAACATCTTCGGTTAGGAAGACTCCTTCTGGTACAGACGAGAGTGCACCAGCCATGTTGTTTTCTCAGTTCTGAACTGGCAAGATGTTGTAAGCTGGCCTGTTCGCCTAATCCCCCTTGAACAACTTTATGGAGGAAGATGATGATGTCATTTTGAACAGTTGACTGATAGAAGAAAGCTTTGATCAGTCTTATAGATGATTGCTCACGATGATCAAAGCACAAGAATATAACTCATAAAAAGTCATTAATCTTAGGGAAGGCAAAGTAAAACCTGTGATTAATTCTTCTTCCTTTTATAGGGTTAGGTCATAATGGTAATTGCCAAACGATAACTATTCATTAAACGGCTATAGTAATAAATGCCTTACCTAACCTTTCTTTCTATTTTTCTTAACTGCTGATCCGCCTTTTTTGGTTGGCAAACCTTGGATGATTTTTCACTTCTCTGTCTGGTTAAGCTTGTAGACTAAGTGAGTCTTGATTTTCACTAACTCTACCGAGAACGGTGAAAGGTCTACCGGTTCCCTCTAGGCCTTCTTGGCTCAGTTTGCAGAAGAGATATCACCCTCTGTAGGAGATGAGCTCTCCTCAGTCTTCTCCTCAGCGGAGCTCCTTGACTCCTTTTTTACCCAAATTTGTCTTGCTGTCTTCTTGGTCCTTTATTCCTTGATGATCTTGTCAACCGGTTTGACAGGTTCTTTCTTCTTGCTGAGTGACCAGTTTCTGCAGTCTTTTGCCAAGTGTCCAACTTTGTTGCAGCGATAGCAGACTATCCTGGTTTCCTTCCATGGTTTCACTCCTCTTGGATTGGGTGACTTGCTCCAAGCATCATTGGGGTTGATTGTTTCACAATTTGTACAATGGGTTGTGCTCTGGTTCTTATTTTTCTCGGTGAATACCGGTCTAGGGGATTTGAATGCCATTGTCTTTGATCTGCATTCTTCAGCCTTGTGTCCAAACTTGTTGCATGTATAGCAATAGCCTTTGAAGCTTCTCCTGCTTCCACTGGACACAGATACAGGGCTTGACCAGCACTCATTGGTCTTGTAGCCCTTTTTGCAACAGTTCTTGCAGTGACTGTTGTTGGGTCTTATTGGTGCTTTTCTGCAATCATTTGTTTTATAACCCGGTTTCTCATAATGATTACAAGAAAGGTTAGAGGTCTTTTTACCTTTATGTGCCAGCGGCTTCTTCTTTGTTTTCTTGCTTATCTTGGCTCCAAAAGATTCACCAATTTCCTTGGTGACTTCACCAGTGAATCCAAGACCGGTTTGGTCTTTGTGCCTCCTTTGAGCTTTGAGTTGCTCATCGAGCTTGGCCGAACTTTCATTGTATCTTCTTAGAACATCATTTCTTTCTTCAAGGACTTTCTTTTGTCCCTTGAGTTGATACACCTCGATCGCTAGTCTCTTACATGCATCATCCCTCGCCTTCCATGCCTTGTGTATGCTGGTGTTTTCCTGTGTGATATCCTCCATGTCCTCCTGAAGTCGTTTAAGCATTAGTTCAGTCGCTCCTACAGCGTCCACTGCCCGGTCCCTTGCTCTTTCAGCGACAATCAAGGACTTAAGTGCTGTATTCCTTTCATCTTCAGCCTTTCTCATTTTCTTGATTAGTTCAGTCATCCTTAGGGCATTCTCTTCTTGCTCCCTCTTAAGGTTGGAGATTTGATCGGTCAAGGTCTCATTCTTTTCCATGAGTTTAGATATTACCTCCTTCGCTTCATCAGATCCACTTTGCCCAGAGAGTTCATCGATGGTTTCATTGCTCTCATTCAATTGTAGAGCCAGCTTCTTTCGCTTTGCCAGTGATCTCCTAAGTCTATTCTCCAAAGAGGCAATAATGTCGTTGGCTTCCTCCAACTGTTTCTGATACCGGTAGACCTCCATGATCTTTCTCTCAAGTTGTTAGACATTTAAGTATAGAGAACCAAGCTCTGATACCAATTGTTAATACTTACTGGTTACTAAGAGGGGGGGGTGAATCAGTAAATACTCGTTGTTATACTTTTAATTCTGAACTTCTTTGATTAACCTTAACTGATAAACAGAATATAACAGTCATTCATAAGCATAAACAGAATCACACAAATCAACACAAGTATTTATACGTGGAAACCCTCGATTAGAAGGGAAAAACCACGGTGAGACAGAGCTTACAACTTCACTACTTCAGAATGAAGGCACCCTGTTAGGAGCTTACAAAGCACATGTTAAGGTGCTACCCGGTTAAGGGATTTTACAAGAGATTTGTTAAGATCTAAACTCTGTTAGGAGTTGCCTGGTTACAGGACTTTGAACATCAACAAGATGTTACCCTGTTAGGGGATTTTTACAACGAACCGATTAGGTCCACCCTAATATAGGGATTTGAATATGCTTTCACTACTGATAAAAGTAATGATCTGTTATGACACTGAATGTCTTCTTAGATGATACCTCTTTCTCTGGTTGCCTGGCTGTTGATCTCTGCTACCTCTGTGTCTGCAGCTCTTCTTTCAGAAGATGTCTCTCCTCTTCTCTATGCAATCACCCATAATCAACAACAACTTTCTTGCGTCCTATGACCTGTATTTATACAAGAGTTCATCATAATAAAACCCTTAACTCACAGAACCACCAGATTGTAAACTCACTAATAAATCATGCAATTAGCAAAAAGCTATGCATTATGATCTGGAGTTTACCATGAGATTATTTGAAGAAATAAAGCTAACTTCAGTTAAAAAAGCTATCTCCACTTCCCAGCTGTGGATATCCTGTATAATCCGGTTTTAACTCAAACTGCTTTCGCAGAATCTGGTGCGGATCTTTTAGGCAGTTCGACCGGTGTATCTCGTACCCGGTTCCAACTCTGTATGAACTTTGAGACCGGTACCGGATCGGTCTACCGGTGTATACCATTCATTGCATCAACCGGTGCATACACTCTGTTTATAGTCTACCAGTGGCTTCTTAGTAACGTGAGTGACCGGTGAACTTTTACCGGTACATGGGATTTGTATATTTTACACTAATGACAACTTAAATTGCTAACAATGATAACACAAAGTCTATCGGATTTTGTGCAACAAATCTCGGTCAAAGAGTCAGACAACTGTTTGTCAACTGTGACTTTCCCCGGTTCATCAGTCGTGATGAAATCTTCACTGATCGGTTGGTGTAAAATCTTAGGTTGTGTACAGGTAAGAATCTTAACTTGTCACCATCCTTTCCACTGGTTGTCTCGGTTGCACCCTTTCCTTTGTTTCTGTTACCGGTTGCATCTTCCTTGGTGACCGGTTGCTCTTATGATCAGTTAGAGCTTTGCCTATGTGTCACCAGTCTTCCTACGCTTATTAATGTTAGCAGTACTTGACCTGTCCTTGGTTCCTGACTGAACAACATTGTGGACCTTCTTAGTCATAACTGACAACACTTCTTTGCCAATCAATGACAAAACCAGTTTGCCATGTACCGGTTACATTCCTTACCGGTTAATCTCGCAATGCCAACAATTTTCCCCTTTGGCATTGATGGCAAAACCATAACATTACATTACCAGATCTCCGCCGGCCATAATCTCCCCCTTTGATAGTAATGCCAAAGGCTAGTCAGAAAGACTAACCCAAAGAAATCTGCTCCCCCTTCGAGCAATAGTCCTATTCATCAATCCGGTTAAGATGAGGTTGATTCCTCTGTTGAAGCATAATCAATTGATTAACATCTTTGCCTATTTACTGAAGATCAGGAAGGGGCATCACCCCTAATTTACCTCTGGAATAGTCAAATGTGCTCTTTGGTAATGGCTTTGTGAATATGTCAGCAACTTGTTCTTTTGTGAGAACATATTCCAATCTTACTTCTTTATTTTGCATCATATTCCTTTGATAACTTGAGGTTAGTTATTTTTGGTGTACCAACCAGTCTGGATTCTTCTAGCCCAAAGGATTCAAGAATTTCTTTGACATACTTGGACTGAGAAATAAAAATACCTTCTTTGAGTTGATGGACTTGTAATCCAATGAAGAATTTTATGGCTCCAATCATGGACATTTCAAACTCTTTCATCATCTCCTCAGCAAAGACTTTGCTCATTTTGTCATCTCCTCCAAAGATGATGTCATCCACAAAAATTTCAGCAATAAGGTTCCCTTCTTTTCCAGTCTTGAGATACATATTGTTGTTGTCTCGTGTTCTTGTGAATCCTATTGTGAGGAGGTATGAATGCAACCTTTCATACCAACCCTTTGAGGCTTGTTTTAGCCCATAAAGAGCCTTTTTTAGTTTACAGACCTTACCACTCTTCTCTGTGGATGAGAAGCCTTTTGGTTGTTCTATGTAAACTTTCTCCTCCAATATACCATTCAAGAATGCAGACTTTATATCCATCTGGTATACTTTGAACCTTTTATGAGCAGCATAAGCAAGTAGGATTCTCACTCCTTATAGTCTGGCCACATCTGCAAAAGTTTCACCATAATCTAGTCCTGCCTCCTGTGGGTATCCTTTGCAGACTAATCTTGCTTTGTTCCTTATCACTTTTCCTTCTTCATTCAATTTGTTTCTATAGACCTACTCGGTCCCAATGAATTCTTGTCCTGTGATCTTGGAACAAGAATCCATGTTTCATTTTTCTCAATTTGCTCAATCTCTTCTTCCATTGCCTTGACCCAGTTTTCATCCTCCAGAGCCTCCCTGGTGGTTTTTGGCTCTATGCTGGAAAGTAAGAGATTACTTTCTTTAGCCTTTCTCCTGGTCAGAATATTAGCATGTTTGTCACCAATAATGTTATCAGTGGAATGATATGTGACATACCTTGGCAGAACCGGTCGGTGTTCCCGGTCTATATCTTCTGGTTGAGCAATTTCTCCTGCATGGTCATGAACAATTTCCTGTTCATCATCTTGAGTTGGTCTTATGTTTTCAAGTACATCACCCTGCTCCAAGGGTTTGATTACCTGCTCTTCTCCTTCATCAACGACACTCATTTCATTGAATTCCAAATGATTTTCAGCATTATGATCTTGATGAATGTCATATTTATTATGACTAATCCTTCCTCACGGTTCTGAATATTCATCAATCTTCACATTGATACTTTCTACTATTTTTCCTGTCCTCTTATTCAGACACCGGTAGGCTTTACTCTTGATAGAATAACCCATAAATATGCCTTCATCACTCTTTAGCTCAAACTTGCCAAAGTTCATATCTCTTTTAATGTAACAATTGCTACCAAAAATTATGAAGTAGCCTACACTGGGAGTGTGAACGAACCATAATTCATAGGGAGTCTTATCGGTTCCTTTCTTAACTTGAACTCGGTTCAGTGTATACATAGCAATGCTGATAGCTTCTCTTGAGAAATGATGGGGGAGATCCTTTTGAATCATTAGAGTTCTAGCATAGTCAATCAGTGTCATGTTTCTTCTTTCAGTGACTCCATTCTGTTGTGGGGTTCTCGGTGCAGACAACTGTCTTTTTATTCCCTGTTCCTCACAGTAGTGAGTGAACTCTTGAGAGGTGTATTCACCTCCTCTGTCTGATCTCAGACACTTCAGGCTTTTACCGGTCTCCTTCTCCACTCGAGCCTTATAGATTTTGAACATGTGAAAGGCCTCTGATTTGTCTTTAAGAAAAAATGTCCACATCATTCTTGAGAAATCATCTACAAAAAGCATAAAGTACTTGTCTCCATAGTAGCTCTTTGTCCTCATAGGTCCACACAAATCTGTGTGTACGAGATCCAGAGCATTTTCAGCAGAAAAGGATTTAGTACTGAAACTTGTTCCTGTCAGTTTTCCTAATTGACAATTCTTACAAATACCTTTATCAGGTTTTGTAATCTCAAGAAGCCCTCTGATTGACTTCTTCTTGCTTATTTTGACAATGCTATCAAAGTTTATATGGCAGAGCCTCTTATGCCACAACCAACTGTTGTCTAATTTGGTTACAAGACAGATTTTGTTTGTTTCTCCTTTTATTGGTGCTATGAGGCAAGCTCCCTCCATTGAGTCTAGATAGAACAGGTTCCCTTTACTCTGTCTGCCAGTAGCAATATGAGCTCCTGATTGGTTCCTGACAACACAAGAACCTTGCCCGAACTCCAACAGGTATCCCTTGTTTAAATGAGCTACACTCATTAGATTGTACTTGAGTCCTACCCAATACACATCCTCACATATAGCTTCATTGCCAAGTGCAATTGAGCCTTTACCTTTGATAGCACAAGGAGCATTGTTTCCAAAGGTTATTGATCCACCATCATTGAGCTTTAGGCTGATGAACATGTTCTTATCACCAGTCATGTGGTGAGTGCATCCACTGTCAATGATCCAGTCATCATGCTGATGAGATCTTGAGATAAGTGTCATTTCACTTATCACTTGGCTTTCTTCTTTTATTGCAACAAAGGCAATTTCTTCATCTTCAGAATCTTCAGATTCATTGTCTGTGACTCCTTCAGCAAGGTAGCACTCCTTTGCTTTGTTCTTGAATCGGTTGGTCTTCTCTTTATTTTCATTATCTGGACATCTTGCAGCAATGTGTCCTATCTTATTGCAAGGAAAACATTTTAGCGGAAGTTTACCTTTGTACTTCCCTTTACCTCTTGGAAATCTTCTTGTGATGAGTGCTTCAAACTCATCTTGCTCCATCTTTTCAGAGAGTAGATTTTCAACAAAACTTTCAGCCTTACCGGTAGAACTATTACCGGTTTCTCTTCCTTTCTTGGTGGAAGATGTATTAACAGAGGATTTAAAAGCAGCGTCTTGCATGGGTAAGCGGTTATCAAAATTACTCAATTCAAATGCAGTCAACTTACCAATTAGGGAGTCAAGAGTGACTTGAGACGTGGTCACTAATCTGAGCTCCTGTATGGCTGAGATTTTGATAGCATATTGTGGCCTTAGCATTCTTAGTATTTTGCTTATCACGTCTTCCTCACTTAGTGTTCCTCCAGTGCTTTTGATGAAGTTCATTACTTCTTTGATTCTGTTGCTGTATTTCTCAATATCTTCTCCTTCATTCATCCTCATGTCGTCATACTTTTCTCTGAGGCTTTCTACCTTTTCTCTTTGAACATGTGGGTCACCACCATATATTGTTTGTAGCTTGGCCCACATCTTGTAGGCAGTTGTTAGATTTTCAATCTTTGCATAGACATAATCAGGTAGCGTGTTTGCTATCTTATCCATTGCAATTGTATGCTCTGTGCTGATCTTTTGTTCATTAGGTGTCAAGGTATTGGTGGGTTCAGTGTAATCATGAATTACACAAGTCCAGTATTGATCTCCAGTGGTTGTCATATACAGCTTCATTCTGCTACACCATAGAGTGAAGTTTTCCTTTGAAAACTTTGGTCCTTCCTTCCTCATCATTTGATCTTTTTCCTGTTGCGGTTAAGCATCTTTGAAAAGGAAAGTGGCTCTGATACCAATTGATGGTCCCAATCGGTGCTGAGAAGGGAGGGGTGAATCAGCACCCATCAAAACTTCAAAACAAATCTGATATAATGTAACTAAAACTATAAGTGGAATAGATTCTATCACAAAAATAGCTATCACACAATCAAACAATAAACAACACCAGATTTATCACGTGTAAATCCAAATCGGGAGAAAACCACGGTGTGAGAAAACCTCACAAATTTTGCACTCTTCTAAACTGCACCCTGTAAGGAGCCTTCCTTGTTAAAGGATTACAAATGGACTGTTAGATGCGACCCAATTAAGGGATTTAAGAAATAAGGCCTGTTAGAACCTGCCTGGTTAGAGGACTTAGAACACCTAAACAGATGTCACCCAGTTAAGGGATTTAATACAAGGGACTTGTTAATGTCCACCCAAAATACTGAGATTTTTCTATTGCAATTATTAGAGAGCAATAGAGGGTTTGATCTTTTAATAGTGGCTTTGCTGAGCCTGATAAGATCGTTGTTCTTCTCAACTGAGTATCATCACCGGTCACTACAGGTATGTTCTCCTTGGCTGTTGTGCTTCCTCGTACACTCTTCTTTTTCTTCCTCTTTTCACCTTTGTAGCTTCTTCAGTGTACAAGTTCACTCTTTTTTTTTGGTAGAATGAAGGCAAACAATATTCTTCACAGGTAGAGGAATATATAGACTTCTTGCCCTTTCTTCTTTTTACCTGCATGACCTGTTCAAAGATCACCTTCGGATCCATCACCCAGTGGAGTCTCAATTCATTGAGGAAACATCTGATGCATGCCATGTGCTTTTTTTGCTTTATGAAGGAAGAGACAGATGCGTGTCACAAAATTTCCTTCACTAGAGTTTTTAACATGTTTTAATGCCACAAACTTCGGCAATAAAAATTTCAATTGCGCCTTACACCGATCGTCATGATAACACAAAGTCTACCGGATTTTGTGCAACAAATCCTGGTCAAAGAGTTAGACAACTGTTTGTCGACTGTGACTTTCCCCGGCTCATCAGTTGTGATGAAATCTTTGCCGATCGGTTGGTGTAAAACATTAGGTTGTGCACAGGTAAGAATCTTAACCTGTCACCATCCTTTCCACTAGTTGTATTGGTTGCACCCTTTCCTTTGTTCCTGTTACCGGTATCAGCAGTACCTGACCTGTCCTTGGTTTCTGACTGAACAACATTGTGGACCTTCCTAGTCATAACTGATAACACTTCTTTGCCAATAAATGATGAAACCAGTTTGCCATGTACCGGTTACATTCCTTACCGGTTAATCTCCCAATGCCAACAATAATTAGCTAGAAAAGGTATCTTAGGCATCTATGTTGAATTTGTGATGTAAGTAAAAAAATAAAATAAGCACCTTGAGATTGATATCTCTAGGTGCCTTATTAATAGACGTATGTAAGATATCTAGGCTAGTTACTTGCAATTTGATGTGTACATAAATCTGATATATAAAATTATGTTACTTGCAGCCTGCAAGTATTAGGCCACCATTAATGTAGAGTGTCTCTCACATTAATGCTGAGGGAGCATGTTAAAGTGGACTAATGGCTCTGGCTGCATTTGGATGGCCATTTTCATATGGCTACTTAACAAAAAGAAATTAAAATTTAATTGAGCTGTGATTGCTAAGGTGTAACAAACTGGAGTTACGTTCAGATTCACAATTCAGGAGAATGGTGAGTAATGACAAAGTGTTTATAGAGGGGCCACAAATTGGAGTTGCAATGAGGTTATGTACCCACAAAAGGTCAAACTTACAATAGTATCTTACAATCAGTGCCAATTAATCTGTAATCGCTGGAAGACAAATTCCCTCCTGTGGAAGACAACTTAATAGGAGGAATGCTAATTATTTTATTTTCATCCTTGGTGCATCTATAAAATATTAAAAACATCTTGTATAGCAGATTATGGTCGAGTGAAGTAGAGTAGAGCACAGAGGGTCTACAGACTCTACACCATATCTTTATAATTCTACATTACTTGCTATATCAATGTTTATCAAAAGCAACATATAGCTAGCTGTAACATTGCTTTCTTTTCTCAGTTATATATAATTATTTCAGTTGTATATTATCTGCAATTTGTAATTGTGTATTCTGTTGCAATATTCCACTCCAAATTCACTCATCACTTATTAAATCTCAATAAAGAAGTAATCACATGTAACTATCTAAATGGTTAATCAAACCAACACTCAGCCATAAATTTCAAATTCAATAACAGATCATGGAAAATTCTGTAAGAAAGCTTGCTTTCAATATCTCCACAAGCAACTAATACGTATTTTCACTCTTTTTCTGCAGGGACTCAAAACTTTCAATACGAACCTTGAAATCTTGCATCCCATTCTGACAGAGTGCCGTGTAATCAAATCAGATCTGGAGTTGAATCTATTACGATATGTCAGTGACGTGAGCTCAGCAGCTCATGTTGAGGTACTGTCTTATCAATAAAAAGTCTTACATATTAAGATGAACTTGGTTGGAAATTTGACAAGAAAAAATTTCTATATGGAAATGAAAATTAAATAGCTGTTTTTACAGCACATTAACCTTGGGTGAGAATTTTTTTGTTGTGTTGTAATACAAAATATTTTCTCATAAAAAGATTATAGTGTACCTAAAAGAGCATTTCTGTAATTGTGGTTGAACAAGTTGATGTATATTATTGTAATGCCCTGACCAAATCACTACCAATCGTAGCATATACAACTACCCATTTCCAGTAACTACGCTATTAAAAGAGGCACCAGATAAAATACTAAAAATTAGTGCTAGCAAACTAATCAATTGAAATTAAATTACGTTTTCAAGAGCAGTGATGGTGTAAGAAAGGTTCTGACTCTTTTAAAAAGAAGATATACATGCTTGATCATTCCTTGAGAAGAAGGCATCAATTGGAAGAAAATATGAAATGACTTTGCAAGTAAATAATTACAGACAAAGAGGACACAAACCCTCTAAGGAAAAATCAAGAGATCTAAGAGCGAAAGCCGTTAATTTCTATCAAGTTATTGGACAAAAACCCATAACTTGTCTAGTTATCAAGGACAAACATTCAAGGAGCTGTAAAGCTGAAGAAACATGGTAGAAAATAAAAAATGATTCAAACATTATCATAAAATTCATGATTTTGATAAGTTATATTTATAAATGTAAATGCAACTATCAGTTTAGAGTTTAAAATTGTGTTTTAAGGCAAAAATAAGAAATGTTTTAGAAAGGAAAATTACGATTGATATCACTGCAGCAATCTTGCCAGCCTGCAGGGTAAAGCTTATATTATGGATGCATTCTAATCAAACAGATTTGAAGGTCTACAAAAGGAAGAGGATATGGTTCCTGTTCAAGAACTATTGTACAAACTTGAGATCCCCTAAATTTTTGACAAGTTCCAAAGGTTGTCAGAAGATTTCAAAACTAGCATTCCCCTTGAAGAGTATTTGGAGGCACTTGGGAACCATTATCCCAACAAAAGAGATCTATATGAATAAATAAGAAAAATGGCCAAGGAGGAGATTGAGGAGAAAGATCCAAGAGAATCATTAATTTCAATAGAAGATAAGTTAGAATTAGAATCACAAGAAGTTGGTAAAACCAAAGAAGAGACAATATTAGTGACAAAAATGTGTCAATAATTGCATATGATGTCCAAGAAACATCCATCCAATTTTCATGTATGGAATTAATTGATCCATGTAAAAATGATTTGTAAGGTACACAAACGATTAGACCACATGATGACGACGTGCAAGATCTTAGTTATGCTGTTGTGAGGAACGATTTTACTAAGTTGACCCCCATGAGGAAGAATTGCAATCTACAAAGAAAACTCCATGTTTATATTGAAGTTGACTAGGGTAGATGCGAATTCCCTTGTTCCAAGACCAATGAGCTTGTTGATACGTTAGTTTGTAGTAATCACAATGAACATTGAAGAACGTGAACATTGAAGAACAATGGATGCATTAACCATGTTGTCATCCCATAACAGTTGAAGTCAAGATGGATATAATGTCTGAAAGCTTGATGCTAATTGAAGTGAAAGTTATAACTTGGAGTGGACACCTAGATCCCTTTACTCAAATACAAAATTAGTTTTGTGTTGGGAATTAGTGTTCACATAGGTGATGATATGTGTTTTAATTTGGTATTATAAGTGTCATAATATTAATTTGTTGAGAAACAATTTAATATTATTAATAGTCACAAGGTTGTTTAATAGGTTATTTTATTAGTGGTACATATGTTGAGTTGTTAAAACAATTCAATATAAATAGGGAAGTTGTTAATGAGGTTTCCTATAATGTAGAAAATAGAAATCCTATAAATATGTATTCTATTTGAATGAAATGAATATAATGAAGCACACATTATCTGTTTTTAATTATTTTAGCTTTTTATCTCTGCCCATATTTCTAATTCTTTGCACAAAGGAATGGTATCTTGGTATTTGCAAACTCCCATAATTCATGATGATGGAAGATGCAACGTTTTGTTATCATTTTGGATGTCAGCAATGACAATCAAGAGTTTTTATTCATTTCTTAGGATCTTTATTAAAAATGAATTAAGAAAATGCAATAGTGGGGCTAAAATATTAAAAGAAAAGATAGTTGAGGATCAAAGAATATGGGATTCCAGTAGGTTGGATTTAGAAGAAAAATTTGTGGAACTACAAACTGAACTTAATGAAACAAGAGTATTGAGCTAGGACATGAAATATGCACAAAGATAAGACACAAAAATATAATCTGGGAAAAATTGTGAAAGAGTGAAATGTTTATAAATAAGGAATCACAAGAGAAAATGATTGAAAATAATCTTCTGTTTGATGCTTGTATGGTGGAGTCAGAAGGAAGAATTGCAGAACTGCAAGATGTGTTTTTGTTTCTTCTCTCTAGGGATTAGAGAAAACTTGTCTTAAATTATAAACCTTGCTCGTTACCAACATTTGGTTTTGTTGTTGAGAGTTATTAGAAAATAGCACTACATGCCCGGGAAGTATTGCATAATACAACATCCTCACACTTTAGATGATGGTATCAACCTTATGATATTAAAGAAACTATATTGGAATTCTGGCAAGTACATTTACAACTCTTCAAGTACATCATTGTAGTACAGAGGTGAACATAACCGAGATAATGAAAAAAATATCACTTGGCATAGAATTTCCAATTCCTAATTAAATTGGAGTGTTATAGCAGAAGCTAATTGCATCAAAGGAGAATCTAGAGTTACGAATCTGCAAAATTGATTTGGGATCTTGCTATTGGCAAAAATTATTCAGTTTGATAGACTAAAACCGACATTACTTGAGGACAAACAATCTTGGGAAGGACAAACTCTCATGTCCTCACCGAATTGCTACCAATCACAACATACGTAGCTGCCCATTTCCAGTGACTAGGCTATTAAAAAGAGGTGCCAAATACAATACTTAAAAGTAAGGCTAGAAATATTTAGACATGGCTAGCAATATAATTAATTATGTTTCCAAGACAAGCAATGGTGTAAGAAATGTTGAGACTTTTTTGAAATGAAGATAAGATATGATAAATTTATTAATGTCCAACAAGAGACCACAAAAAGCGTCAAAGGGGCTGCCAAGAACACCAAACTAGGTCGTCTCACAACAGGGACACCAATTGGTGCCCGAAGAAAGAGAGCAACAACAACTAAAACAAGAATAGACAGACGGGTCCAAAGAAAAGGAGAAAAACCCTCCCAAGCCCCGCTAAGGGTTCTGAGCAACCGTGAAGAACCTCAAAACTAAGGGATAAGTAATAGAACCAGTAGGAGCCCTATGTCGCTTTGGAGTGATCTTGGAAGAGGAAGGCTGTTATTGATAGGAGCTCGTCCTGGGATTCACAGATGTGGAATAAGGGGTGGGGCCAAGATGATGCTTGATGCTGCGCACTGAATGAAGCCCCGTGAAATAGGAAGTGATGAGAGGAAAGGGCTGAGGCATCGAAGGATGTCAGTTCTGGAGTGTGTGGTCTCGTAGCCTAATGACTTCTTGAAGATAAAGGGCAAGACAACTCTGGTCTATGTATCTGAAGGTGGAGAGCGACCGCGCCTTCTTGTAGAGTCAATAGAACATCCCTCTGATCTTGTAATATAAGGTGCAGCGAAAGATGAAGTGCTCCTCCAACTCAACCTCCCCAATGATATAAAGCTGACAAATCCTATGCACTTTGTCAGTAAATATGGGAGATCATTTGCATGAGAAGAAGGCATCAAATGGAAGAAAGTATGAAGTGACTCTGCAAGTAAAGAATTACAGCAAAGAGGACACAAACCCTCCAAGGAAAAATCAAGAGATTTAAGGACGAAAACCACTAATTTGTCCTATCGAGTTATTGGACAAAAACCTATAACTTAATTAGTTATCGAGGACAAACATTTAAGAAAACAATTTCAAATTGAAAGAAGAAACATAGAAAAAATTCAAGAATTATTTAATTTTTATAGTAAAATTCATGATTTCCTTTGAGTTATATTTATAAATATATATGCAATTATCATTTTAGAATTTAAACTATTGTTTTAGGGTATGTGCAGAATCACGGGGGGCCAAAATGTGGCAATGTGAGAAATATTTTTTTCATTTGCCCCAAAATGTGAAAATCCATGTTGACTTTTTGTAGGCCTGGGTGTGAATACACCTGGCCAAAGCAAACACCAAAGGAAAAAAATATCCAACATCAGATATGTATCCGATATCAAATACCTTTACAATGGCGCTAACAACAAAATGTTGGCACCGTTGTAAAGTGTTTGAAACTTTTATACTTGTAAAATCCGATATTGGATATTAATGTATATATTTATTCTTATATATAATATATATAATGTATATAATATATAATATAATATTGTTGTTGGCATTACCTGTAAGGATGCAACTGGTAAAGAGACCACCGATAATAATCAACGGTGTTATCATTGATGTTTATGCTAACAATGTCCAAATGCTAGGAAACCGGTGACATAGTGATGAGCACAGTGAAGTCCAACAATGCACTTGAACAGAGTACTCGGCGTAGTACCAACTGTTTAGAGTTGGTGATCAATGAAGACAGTGACCGGTAAAGACAATGACCGAAGCAGTGACCAATGTAGACTGAGAATAGAGAAGTGACTGGTGAAGATAGATACCAGAACACTACATAAGGAAAGGTGTGAACCGGTCTACAGTGATCGTTAGGATATCATTGAGACCGATGTATGTCTATTATTTGTTGAGACCGGTGAAAGGCACAATTGATGGATACTGAGGAGATTCTTTTATTGTGATTTGCTGCACAAGACCAGTGAAAGACAGTTGACAGATACTGAGGAGATTCTTTTAACGTGATTTGTTGCACAAATCATGGCAAATTTTCTATTTAGGAAAAGTTTGTGACACACATCTGATGTTTCCTTTTAAGACTGAAACAAGACTGGATGGTGGATCAACAAGAGATCTTCATGGGGATCACAACCGCAAATAGTGGGAAGATCTTTTGAAATTTGATTTGAGCAATCTGCGCTTCTTTCTCTCAACTGTAGAACTGTCCTATGCTCTGCAAGAAGTGTATATATTCTTCAGTTAGCGAAGACAATCATTTGCCTTCATTCTGCCAAGGAGAAAGAGTTAAACTACACATTGATCAAAGCTACTGCAAAAGAAAGGGAAAAGAAGAGAAGAAGAAAAGCAAGAGAGTGTGCAAGGAAGAACAGTAACCTGAGGAGAGCACACCAATGGTGCCCAGTGATGACTCTCAATGAATGAAACAGTGATCTTATTAGGCTTTGAAAAGCTATTTCAAAGGATCAACCCTTCTATTGCTCTCTAACAATTGCAATAGCCAAATCCCAGTATCTAGGTGGACATTAACAGGTCCCTTGTACTAAATCCCTTAACC
This sequence comes from Chamaecyparis obtusa, assembly GCA_027943335.1. Lineage (NCBI taxonomy): Eukaryota > Viridiplantae > Streptophyta > Pinopsida > Cupressales > Cupressaceae > Chamaecyparis > Chamaecyparis obtusa. The sequence continues at coordinate 348,960 of BSBK01011296.1, read as the reverse complement.
GGGTGACATCTAGTTGATGTTTTAAAATCCTCTGACAAGGCGGGCTTTAATAGGCCTTATTCAAAATCCTTTAACCGGGTCACACCTAACAGTGTGTTTGTAATCCCTTAAAAGGGAAGGCTCTTCACATGGTGCACTTCAAAAGAGTGCAAAATTTGTGAGTTCCTACTCACACCGTGGTTTTCTCCCATTTTGGGTTTCCACGTGATATATCTGGTGTTCTATGCTGCTGTGATTTTGTGTTTAGTTCTTTTATAGGATGTGTTTTGCATGCTGTAATAGTTACTGGATCTAAGAATGTCTTCAAGTTTTATTGGGTGCTGATTGACCCCTCCCCTTTTAGCATCGGTTGGGACTATCAATTGGTATCAGAGCCACGTCCCATTTTTGAGTTGCTTAACTGCAATAAGGGAAAGATCATAATGATGAGGAAGGACCCAAGTTCTCTAAAAAAAACTTCAACATGTGGTGCAACAGAATGAAGTTGTACATGAAGACCATGGGAGATCAGTTTTGGAACCATGTGATCACAGAGTACAACGAACCTGCCAGTACCTTGACGACTGATTAACTGAAGGTCAGAGGTGAACACATAGTTGCTATGGACATGATAGCCAGTACGTTGCCTGATAACATGTATGCAGAGATTGAAAACCTAACTACAACCTTCAAAATGTGGGCAAAACTACAAACTGTGTATGGAGGCAATCCACATGTTCAAAGAGCAAAAGTAGAAAGCCTCAAAGGAAAATATGATGGCATGAAAATGAATGAAGGTGAAGACATTGAGCATTACAACAACAAAATAAAAGAAGTGATGAACTCCATCAAAAGTGTTGGAGAAACACTGAATGAGGAGGATGTGATAAGTAAGATACTGAGGACGTTGAGACCACAGTATGCAATCAAAATCTCAGCTATACAAGAGCTCAGATCAGTGAGCACATCACAAGTCACCCTCGACTCTCTAATTGGTAAGTTAACTGCTTTTGAATTAGGAAATTTTGATAACAACTTACTTATGATAGATGTTGCTTTTAAGTCCTCTGTGAATGTTGCTTCCACTCAGAAAGGAAGAGAGACCGGTAATAGTTCTACCGAGAGGTTTGGTCATTTCCTTGACAATCTGCTCTCAGAAGAACAAAAACATGATGAGTTTGAAGCACTCATCACAAGGAGATTTTCCAGAGGAAAAGGGAAGTACAAAGGTAAACTTCCACGAAAATGCTTTTCATGTAATAAGATAGGAAACATTGCAGACAGGTGTCCTGAAAATGAAAATAAAGAAAAGTGCAACCGATTCAAGAATAAAGGAAAGGAGTGCTACCTTGCTGAGGAAGGTGTCATTGGCAACGAATCTGAGGAATTGAGAGATAATGAAATTGCCTTTGTGGCAATAAAGGAAGAAAGCACAGTGATAAGTGAAATGGCACTTATCTCTAGCTCCCACCAATGTGAGGATTGGATCATTGATAGTGGATGCATTCACCACATGACCGGTGACAAAAACAAGTTCATCAGCTTGAAGCTTAGTAATGGTGGATCAGTGACATTTGGAAATAATGCTCCCTGTGCTATTAGAGTTAAGGGCTCAATAGCACTTAGTGACGAAGCTGTTTGTGATGATGTGTACTAGGTAGAAGCACTTATGTACAATCTGATGAGCGTGACTCAACTGAACAACAAAGGATACCGGTTGGAGTTTGGACAGGGATCATGTATTGTCAATAATCAATCAGGAGCACAAGTTGCCATTGGTAGACAGAGAAAAGGAAACTTGTTCTACCTAAACTCAACCGAAGGGGCTTGCCTCATGGCAACGACAAAAGGAGAAATTGAGAAAACTTGCCTTGTGGCAAAAGATGACAATAGTTGGTTGTGGCACAAAAGACTATGCCACATAAACTTTGACAGCATAGTCAAAGTAAGTAGGAAGAAGTCAGTTAGAGGGCTTCTTGACATCATAAAGCCAGACATGGCCATGTGCAAAGAGTGTCAGTTAGGAAAACTGACCAGTACAAGCTTCGGCAACAAGTCTTATTCAATCGAAAATGTGTTGGATCTTGTTCACACAGATTTGTGTGGACCAATGAGGACAAAGAGTTACTATGGAGACAGGTATTTTATGCTCTTTGTAGATGACTTTTCAAGGATGATGTGGACGTTGTTCTTGAAAGAAAAATTAGAGGCCTTCTATATGTTTAAAATCTACAAGGCCCGAGTGGAGAAGGATACCAATAAGAACTTAAAGTGTCTAAGGTCGGACAGAGGAGGCGAGTACACCTCTCAAGAGTTCGTTAGCTACTGTGAAGAACAGAGGATAAAATGACAATTGTCTGCACCAAGAACCCCTCAACAAAATGGAGTCGTTGAAAGAAGAAACAAGACTCTGGTAGACTGTGAGAGGATTCTAATGATTCAGAAGGTTATACCTCATCACTTCTGGAGAGAAGCAATAAGGACTGCTTTATATACATTGAACTGGGTTCAAGTCAAGAAAGGGACCAGTAAAACACCATGAGTTATGGTTTGATCATACACCCCGTGTAATTTATTTCAAAGTATTTGGGAGCAACTGTTACATCAAGAGAGATGAATACTCCGGTAAGTTTGAGCCAAAGAGTGATGAAGGCATATTTTTGGGTTACTCCACCAAAAGTAAAGCCTACTGGTGCTTGAACAAAAGGACAGGAAAAATAGTGGAGAGTGCAAACATGAAGATAGATGAGCATTCAGAATAGAGTGATAAGATCAATCAAGGTAAATCTGACAATCACCGAGGCTATGACTTCAATGACCAAATAGAATTCAATGAAATCACAATCACTAATGAAGGAGAACATGCAAACATACCTATAGAACAGGGTAATGTGCCTGAGCAAGGAAGGGATCAAGATGTAAGACCAATTGAAGAAGGTGAACAAGAAAATGTTCATGATCATGTTGGAAATGCTGCTCAACCGGAAAGAGAAGACTTGGATCACCAACCAGTTCTACCAAGGTATGTCACCTATGGATTGAAGCAAGCCCCAAGAGTTTGGTATGAGAGATTGCACTCATACCTCCTAAGCATAGGATTCATAAGAACAAGTGACAACAACAATCTATACCTTAAAACTTGTAAAGAAGGAAATTTGATTGCTAAAGTATTTGTGGATGATATCATCTTTGGAGGTGATGATAAAATGAGCAAAGACTTTGCTGAAGAAATGAAGAAAGATTTTGAAATGTCTATGATTGGTGCAATAAAATTTTTCATAGGCCTACAAGTCCATTAGCTCAATAAAGGTATATTCATATCCCAGTCAAAGTATATTAAAGAGATTCTTAAAACATTTGGACTAGAAGAATCTAGACCAGTTGGTACACGAATGATAACAAACTACAAGTTATCAAAGGAGAACGATGCCAAAGAGGTTAATGAGACACTCTAAAAAATCAATGATCAATAAGCTTCATTATGTTGTGCACAATAGACTAGACATTGTACATGCGGTAGGTAGTGTGGCAAGATTCTTTGCAAAACCAAAAGAGACACATTTGATAGTTGTAAAGAGAATCTTTAGATATCTAAAGGGGACTGAAGAGTATGGTCTTTGGTTTCCTCACAAAGGAGGATTCAAGGTAAAAGTGTTCACCGATGCAGACTGGGCTGGTAACATTGATGACAGAAAGAGCACAAGTGAAGGTGCATTCTTTCTTGGAGAAAGGATTGTGTCATGGACAAGCAAGAAGTAGAACTGTATATCACAATCCACAACAGAGGCTGCGTATGTTGCTACAACAATTAACTGCACACAGGTAATTTGGATAAAACAAATATTAGAAGGAATCCAAGAACTGGTTCTTGAACCGATCGTAATATTTTGTGACAGCACGAGTGCAATCAACATATCCAACAATCGTGTTACGCACTCAAAGACGAAGCACATTGCTATAAAGTATCACTATCTAAGAGAGCAAGTGCAGAACAAATAAGTCAAGCTGGAATATGTTTCCACAAAAGAACAAGTAGCTGACATATCACAAAGCCTTTACCAAAAAGTACCTTTGAATATCTCAGAGGTAAACTAGGGGTAATTCCCCTTCATGATCTTCAGTAAAAGAACAGAGGAGATCATCAATCTAATAAGTTCAAAAGGAGGAAACAATCTCATCTAAATCGGATTGGTGACCAAGGACTACTGCTCGAAGGGGGAGTAGTCATCAGAATGGAAGGTCATTTGACAAGCCTTTGGCATTATTGTCAAAGGGGGAGATAATCAGAGAAGCATTAGTTGACCGATAACACAATATTGCCATCAATGCCAAAGGGGGAGATTGTTGGCATTACCAGTAAGGATGCAACCGGTAAAGAGACCACCGCTAATAATCGGTGGTGTTGTCATTGATGTCTATGCTGACAATATCCAAACGCCCGAAAACCGATGACATAGTGATGAGTACAGTGAAGTCCAACAATGCACTTGAACAAAGTACTTGGCATAGTACCAACTGTTCAGAGTTGGTGATTGGTGAAGACAGTGATCGGTAAAGACAATGACCAGAGCAGTGATCGATGTAGACAGAGAACAAAGAAGTGATTGGTGAAGATAGAGACCAGAACACTGCATAAGGAAAGGTGTAAACCAGTCTACAGTGATCGTTAGGATATCATGGAGACCGATGTATGTCTATTATTTGTTGAGACTGGTGAAGGGCACAGTTGATAGATATTGAGGAGATTCTTTTACTATGATTTGTTGTACAAGATCGGTGAAAGGCACAGTTGATGGATACTGAGGAGATTCTTTTACCGTGATTTGTTGCACAAATCATGGTGGATTTTCTATTAAGGGAAAGTTTGTGACACACATCTGATGTTTCCTTTTAAGACTGAAACACGACTAAATGGTGGATCAACAAGAGATCTTCATGGGGATCACGACAAAGAGCGGGAAGATCTTTTGAAATTTGATTTGAGCGATCTGCGCTTATTTCTCTCAACTCTACAATTGTCCTACGCTCTGCAGGAGGTGTATATATTCTTCAGTTAGTGAAGATAATCATTTGCCTTCATTCTGCCAAGGAGAAAGAGTGAAATTGTACGATGATCAAAGCTACTGCAAAAGAAAGGGAAAAGAAGAAGAAAAGGAAGAGAGTGTGCAAGGAAGCACAGTAACCTGAGGAGAGCATACTAGTGGTGCCCAGTGATGACTCTCAATGAATGAAATAGTGATCTTATCAGGCTCTGAAAAGCCATTTCAAAGGATCAACCCTTCTATTGCTCTCTAACAATAGCAATAGCCAAATTCTCTGACAAGGCATGCTGTAACAGGCTTTATTCAAAATCTTTTAACCATCTCGCACCTAATAGTGCGTTTGTAATCCCTTAATAGGGAAGGCTCTTCACAAGGTGCACTTCAGAAGAGTGCACAATTTGTAAGTTCTTACTCACACCGTCGTTTGTTATTCCTAAACGGTTACTGAGAGGTGGAGGTGAATCAGTAAATTCAATTTCTACTTCTTTTAAGCACACAAATATTCTTGTTAATGCAGAAACCAAAAGAATATTATAACAACCATAAACAAAAATTAAATGAACAGGTCAACACAGCATATATATGTGCAAACCGTCGATTAGAAGGAAAAAATCACGGTGGAACAGTACCCACAAACTCCACTACTGCAATAATAAAGTTGCCCTGTTAGAGGCTTACAAAGCACTGGTAAGAGTGCTACCCTATTAAGGGATTTGATAGAAGACTTGTTAGGATCTTGACCCTGTTAGGAGTCGCCGTATCAGAGGACTTAAAAACACCAATAAAAATGTTACCCGATAAAGGGATTTATACAAAAGAACCTATAAGAGTTCACCTTGATTGAGGGATTTAAATATGCTTCACAACTAAAGCAATGATCTTATGATGACACTATATTTGTCGATTCAGATCATACCTGTTCACCCTTTTGTCTGCTTGGCTGTTGAATCTTTCTCTCCCTTTCACCTTTTGTGATTGTGATTCCTCTCAGAAGATTTTGTTCTCTTGTTCTCCTTCGCTCTATGCTCTCGGTTTTCAACAACACACCTTTCATGTCTCTCAACCTGTATTTATAAGAAATTATCTTATTAAAAATACAACTAATAGTTCCGCCAAGCTGTAAACTCTCCCATAAATCACGTATGCAAAACCCTTGATGAGTACAACAATTGTACACCTAGCACTAGGCAGTATGACATTATTATGAATTGGACTATGTTTTTTAGTTACCCTGTCTAAAGCCATGTTGAAGTCCATGGTGCATCCTGCTATCTGTTTGGTGTGTGGCCATGATGCTGAATGACCAGATTTTTTTTCTTCGTAAATGGGTAAAGTAATGACTTCCAAGCATCTTGTTTGCTTCCAAATTGCGTTGTGGTTTATCATTAGGTGTTGGAAAAAGATAGTGACAAATAGATGTTACTTATAATTCCTTTCAGCAGCTGTTCAAACCTGGCATCAACCTAGTCAAGCACATCCTTGATTTAACATCTCTGTTTTTTTTCTTTCATTTAGTCAATAATAATATATTGTCAACCTTGTGTGCTCATCTATTATTGTTTAATGCACATTTATAGCACATATATACATCATGCACTCATGTTAGAAAATCTAGGATAATTCCACTATCTATATTATAGAGTAACTCTATAATAATTTGTATGTCCATGGGTTATCATTAAAAAACATTTATAGTGTGTACATGCATCATCCACACATTAGACAAGTTAATGTCACCATTTGTTTTCCATTTTGAAAAATATACACAAGTTCTTGCACACTAGATATTATGCTTCTCCCATGTAGAACCTGGGAAGAACCTTCATAATATGCTTCATTCATCAACATAAATATATAATTCTTGGATCCCTAATCCCAGATTTAATACTGTGCAGGATATCCTATACACTGATTTTTCTTAATGCTATTTTTTGTTCTGGATACTTGGAACTCGTCAAGATATTAGAACTATTTTCTTGTTAAAATCAACATAGAACTTACTCATTGGTTTTCTCTTCATCAGAAACATGGTAATACACTTGTAATTTACATTTAGTGTTTGGAATCTCATATTTAGTAATGTGTGGGGCCCGCTATATGCTAGTTTCATTTTTTTTTTCTATTATACGTGCTACCTTTTGCTCTTGATACTTGAAACTCATCTAGTTACAACTAGTTGCTTGTTAAATCTTACAAGAAACTTGCACATATTGGTTTTCTCTTCTTTACAAACATGGTAAATATGATTGTAATTGGAGATACATTTCTAGATGCAATAGTTACTCACAATGTTGAGATTATCAATCGTCTTCAGAAATAAAATATTGTAAGTGGCCTGTTTCGAATGTTACTTCCTCAAAATCGCTCAAGAAGCTGTAATTCTCCATATTTTAAATTTTTTTTTTCAAATATTGAAGATGTGATAAATCACTAGGGGGCAAACACATAAACGATTTTATTAACTTGTCTATGAAATGTGCTTAAAGAAGACTTATTTCAGTTCTAAGCTTGGGTTTGTTGGTCATTATAATTGCTTGGCTAGGTGATGCGCAGAACTAGAGTAGGGATGAAGGAGTATCAACTGGAAAGTATATTCTTGAATTACACCTATATGTATGGGGGCTGTAGACATTGCTCCTATACCTGTATTTGTGCAACTGGAGAGAATAGGTAATAATCAGATCTACAAATATTCTATTACTGGAAAGAAATGTGTCTTTGGCTTACATCATTTTGTGACTTGAAGTCTCGAAAAAAGGCTAATGAACACAATATTTGCTGTTCCTAGATTTTGAGTTCATTTTCAAAATATTGGGGAGAATGTATTCTAGTAGTTTATTGTTGTATGTAGATCATTTCTATGTAATACCCGATGCATAAGGACAAGATAAAGTAATATATTGTATCAGATTTAAATTAGAAAATCCTGTCCTTTATTTTACTGAATTCACATATGTTGGTTACTTGCCATCATTTAGTTAGATAGATCATAAATTATTTGGTTCATTTCCTTTTAACATGTTTTTCTGTAATAAGATTCTTCACAACAGCACACGTAATTACTATCACGACCAAATTCATGAAATTCTAAACCAAGACAATCTAATAAGGCTTGGAGATTTTTTAAATCTAAACATTCATGTTCAAAGGGTTGAGCTTAATTAGTTTAAATTGTTGGGTTTTCAGTGTGGAAACCCAAGTTCAATTCCTCACAGGGACATCTAAGTGTGGAATTCTAAGTGGTGACTCTTTGTCTTCCATAATTGGCTTCTAATATGGAGGTGGTTTCTAAATAAAAATGGATTTTCATGTTGTGACTCTTGGTCTTCCATAGGTGATTTGTAATGTGTTTAATTGTAAGGAGCTTGTATTGGTCTAATGTTGATGCTTGTATGAGAAAGATATTTGTAATCGATCTTCAATTCAAATTAATAAATCTACACACATAAAAACAAAACATAAATTAGGATTGAATTATTTTTTCTACCCATTTTATGCATCCCACCAACCAATGTTTGAAGGACATTAAAATCCATCGTCATCAATGATCGCTATTGACATTTTGAGTTTCAACATTAGGGGAAAGACAAGATGACATCAAACAAACCAATAGTAGCTTGTAGCTAGTGTGATTTAAACCTTTAGCTTCTAAGAAGGTCAGGGTTAGTGATGATATGAGTTATCTCTTCTAAGCTATTTGATTAAATGGCCATTTGGTCAAATTCCTGGGGCCTAGATAGTGGAATACAATGGAGTTACAAGCTCTTTGTTAGTGCAACTTGTTTTCTAACATGTCCATATATAAACACAAATCTTCTGGTATGATGTTTCTCCAACTCTATGTTTTTTTCTTAATGAATATTCTTTCATCCTTATTAAGAAAATGAGCTAATAATATGATATAATATTATTAAATACTGGAGTTTCAATTAAAAAGAGGTTCATCTTGTTAAATCAAGGCAAACTAATTATTCAAATTTCAATGAAACTTTTATACACACACACACACACATATCTATATAATACTGAATATATATATATATATATATATATATATATATATATATATATAAATGTTTATACTAACAATATTAATGTAATGATTTGAGGAGAAGAACTATAAGTATGAATTGTAATTCTGATATGATTTCTCAAACTGAAAGTGATCGCTGTTCAATATACTTCACACTAATTGATTTCGGTGTGAGTATAGAACAGATCAATCAGCATATATATCTTAGTGTAATCATGATGGGTCACGTCTATGATAGACTTGACTCCTTGAGGAGTCACGCCTATCATAGGCATGACCAACCGTCGTACTCTATGGATATTAATATTGACACCGATTCATATTAATGAAATCAACTAATATGATACCGATCAGTTTGACACCAATTCAACATAAATACCAAAGTCATCGGTTTAATACCAATCCAAACATAATTATAATATGATACTAATGTTTTGATCATAAGGAGAATAATAATAATAATCTTATATATATATATTAATGTATATATATAATGATAATAATAATAATTATTATCATTATATATATATATATATATATTGATATATATACATGTCTCTTAGTCTGATCATTATATGCTTTAGTATTAATAATATAGATTTATCTGATCTTGGCTACATGCAACAACACTCCCTCTTAGCTAGGGAAGATAAATCATATATATATATATATATCACATTTCTCGTGATAAGCGGCCTCACATATCTCGTGAAAACATCACATAACATGTAATGATAAGTATCAGATTACTCATGGTACTTAAAGTATATCACATAACTCGTGATAAGAGGTCTCACATATCTCGTGAAGACAAACATCACATAACACGTGATGATAAGTATCACATAACTCATGGTACTTAAAGGATGATATTCCTGAGAATATCACATTCTCCTTATACATCCTAGCTATGATATGTGCACTGACATTACATCACATAATGTCTACCATAGCAGATCATGGCACATCCATGAATGATATCAAGTCAGCATGATATCAATATTACAAGATTGTCATCTTATAATATTTGAATACAAGTGTTCATTTCCAAAAGATCGTCAGCTTTTAGAGATGAACATAGGGGGTAGAGCCCATAAAGTAATATATCAACACATATGACAAAAGAAGTTTACACATTAATCATCTTATTTATATATATCAGTAAAGATTACAATGCAAATTGCAATTCAATCATAGCAAGACCTTTCCTGAAGTGTTCAACTTTTATTCTGGCAAGTGACTTGGTGAGTATATCTGTTGTCTGATCTCCTGTACTTATATATTCCAATTGAATCACATTCCTATCCACCATGTCTCTCACATAATGATAAGGAATCTCTATATGCTTGGATCTATTGTGAAATACTGGATTCACAGAAATTTTTATGCAACTCTAATTATCACAATGGATAACTCTAGGTTTCAAGGGCTCACTGAATAATCCCACAAGCAGTTTCCTAAGCCATACTGCTTCTCTTGCTGCCATAGAGGCGGCAATGTATTCGGCCTCTGTAGAACTCTGAGTCGCTGAAGATTGTTTCCTGCACATTCAAGATATCATGGTGGATCCCAAACTGAAGAAACAACCTGAGATGCTTTTTCTATCAGTTACACTTTTGGCCCAATCAGAATCTGTGAATCCATGTAGATTCAAGTTTAGTTTCTCATATTTGAGTCCATAATTCAGAGTACCTTGAAGGTATCTCATAATGTGCTTCACAACCATAAGATGCATCTCCTTAGGCTCACACAAAAATTGACTCAAAGCATTTACTGCATAACAGATATCCAGTTTGGTATTAACCTGGTACATTAACGATCCAATTATCTGCCTGTAGAGGGTAGGATCTGCAAATGAAGAATTTGTTGCTGCCTCCTTTAGTTTATGAAGGTTTGTTTCCATGGGGGAAGACATGGGTTTACAATTCATCATACCAAATCTCTTCAATATGTCCAAGGTGTACTTTCCTTGATTTAGCATAATGTTGTCTAAGTTCTGCCAGACTTCTAATCCAAGGAAGTAATGTCGAATGCCCAAATCTTTCATTTCAAATTGTTTAGCAAGGTCCTTTTTACATTGATCAATAAGATGATCTTCTCCTGTAATTAACAAATCATCAACATACAAGATCAATATCAACATATCATCTTTACTTTGCTTCAAGTATAGATTTGGATTTGCGTCATTCTTAGAAAATCCCAATTCCATGAGATATCTATCGATTCTCTCATACCATGCTCTGGGGGCCTGTTTAAGTCCATAGAGGGCTTTCTTTAATCTGCACCCATGAGATTCTACAGTGTGAATCTCAAATCCTTCTGGTTGCTTTTGGTAGACTTCTTCCTCTGTTTTCCCATTTAGGAATGCAGTCTTTACTTCCATCTGATGAACTTTCCATCCTTTGGCTGTTGCAATGGCTAGAACTGCTCTGACTGAAGTATATCTGGCAACAGGTGCAAATGTTTCCTCATAATCAATTCCTTCCTTTTGTGAGAAAACTCTGGCAACAAATCTGGCTTTATTTTTCTCTATACTGCCATTTGCAGCATACTTGATTTTGAATAGCCACTTGGATGAAACAATAGATTTTTCCTTTGGTCTTGGAAGTATTTCCCAAACATCATTTTTTAGGATGGACTGGTATTCTTCTGTCATGGCATCCTTCCATACTTGGTGTTTGAGGGTTTCTGATGCAGTAGAAGGTTCAGACCTGGAGAGATCATTCATTAAGGCCACATAGTTGGAAAATCTGCGGGGTATTTTACTTTCTCTAAAGGTCCTTGAAGGAGCTGCAAAGTTCTTTGATTCTTCCATTGTTTTGGTGGCCCAAAGTGGTCTTTTCTTATGATTCTCTTGAGGTAAGTTTTGTACTTCATCTTCATCCTCTTCAGGATACTCCCTCAGAAACTCAGGAGCAAGATACTCTTCTAGGGTTGAAGTTGCAGTGATACTTTCAGACTTAAAGGAATTTCTAGCCCTTTTAAAAGCTAAGTCCTCAAATATTACATCTCTACTGAGTTCAATAGTTCTATGTCCAGGTATAAATACTCTATAGGCTTTAGAAGTTTCACTATATCCAACAAAGATTCCTTTTCTTCTAGAAGGTTCTAGTTTTGTTCTTTTCTCTTTAGGTACATGAAAATAGATAGGGCATCCAAATATCTTTAACTGAGTGATATCTGGTTTTACACCTGTGAAAACTTCTTTAGAAGTTTTGTCTTCAATATGAGAGTGAGGACATCTATTTTGTATGTATACAACAGTGTTGGAGGCTTCTGCTCAAAGTTAGGTTTCTAAATTTTGATCAAGGAGCATGGCTTTAGGTGCTTCTACAATAGTTCTATTTTTCCTTTCAACAACCCCATTTTGTTGAGAATTGTAAGGAACAGTGAATTCCCTCTTATTCCCTGCTTCTTTGCAAAATTCTCTAAAAATGTCAGAGGTATATTCCCTCCCATTATCAATTCATAGGGTTTTTATTTTCTTTCCAGAGGAGTTTTCAGAAAGGTATTTGAATTTCTTAAATCTCCTGAGGATCTCTTCTGATTCTTTACATTTGAGGAAGTAGATCCAAGTTTTTCTGAAGAAGTCATCAACAAATATTACATAATATAGAAACCCTGCCACTGAAGGTTCAGACATGGCTCCACATAGGTCAGAGTGAACTAGTTCTAAAACATTACTCGTTTTACTAGAACTACTTTGAAAAGAACCCTTAGTATTTTGCCTAGGGAAGATCCCTTACATGTACCTGAATGATATTGTTTTAACTTAGGTAAGCCAATGACTAATTTTTCCATGGAAGATAAGGCACAAAAGTTTAAATGTCCTAATCTTCTATGCCATATCTCATTAGAGTCTTCAATTTCATGAATTAGGGCAAGATTAGGTTCAGTACACACCTCATACAAGTAGCCATTTCTGTGCCCTAAGCTTACAACTTTCTTGATAGAAGAATTCTTTGGCCATGCCAACACCTTTCTATCCATGAAGGTTACTCTATACCCATTATCCTCAAGTGCAAATATGGAGACTAGGTTCCTCTTGATGCTTGGAGCGAAGAGAACTCCGATGAGTTGGATAGACATTCCTGACTTTAACTTAATGGTGCAAGTCCCGACACCTTTTACTGGATGTGCAGAGTCATCTCCATTGGTTACCTCTTCATTAATTTCTTCTATCATAGAGTCCAATAGTTCTCTGTATCCAGTGACGTGTCTTGATGATCGACTATCTATGATCCAAGTATTAGATTTGTTGGATACTTGATTAGAGACGGCAGAGTAGAATGCATGTTTCTTTGAATCATGCTCTCTTTTATTTCTTTTCACTTTGGTAAATGTAGCTTGTTGTTTAATTCTATCTGGGCATCCAGCTGCATAATTCCCATATTGATCACATCGGAAACATTGAACGTGAGAAACATCTTTCCTAGATGAACCCTTTTCATGATGGTCCTTCCTCTTCTTAAAGTGTTTCTTCTTTCCTCTCTTGTGCGAGTTTACATTTAACACATGTAGATCCTCATCTATGTTCTTTTGTTAAATCAAGGCAAACTTATTATTCTAATTTCAATCAAACTTTTATATATATATATATGAGATGAGCCCAACTGGCTCTCAATATCAAACTGGCTCTTTTCTAATTTAAATTGCAATTTTTAATTGAGATCCAAAACATTTATAACTTGTTTGCAATATTTGGAATTTTCCAACGAACAATCATAAATGTAAAATTACTAATGTTCTCAAACTAAGAATTTTAGACAACGGCAAACTGAAAGAGATTTGCGTGTTCATCAAAGGTTATCAATCATAATGGTGTTTAACAATGAACATTATAAATGCTACAAAGAAAATGCAGGCACCTTCTTTTCAAAAAAACATGACTGCTGAAATTGAATCGCAGCCTATGAGGAATTGACGCCAGCTATGCTCAATTCTTTCCTTGCTATAGAGACCTCGAATACCAACAGTCACAAACACTATCACATCCAAATCCTTGCAGCAGCACACCACGTTTCTTCCCAGCCCATACCAGTACCGTACGACAGAAATTAATTCTGTACGGCCCTTGCAAAAATCTGTATGGCTGCCATCAAATTCTGTATTGTTTCCATACATTCACATGCTCAAAGCAAACTGCAGATATTCCAAGCAAATTCGATCCTAACTCTTCAAACTCCAGCAAGAATTCGATGTTTTCTCCAAACAATGAAGACCAAACATGAAACCCTTGTTCTTCCTCTAGAAAATACGATTTTCTCCAAAAAACAAACTTCTTCAACTTTTTAATTTCATCAAAATGACATTGGGGTGAGTAATTCGATTTCTCTAAGGCATACATAAAACTCATTAACGAAGGCTTCTTCTTTACACCTTTCACTTAAGAGCCTTCTTCAACACACAATCAAAATATAACACATAATTGCATAAGTTATAAAATTACAGTAGACTTAATTTAATAACTTCAAATATAATGCGATGTTATAAAAACTTCTGACAATAGCATCCTGAACTTGACACAACATCCAAATCATACACTGCCCTGCTAGAAATAGCAATCCAACCAAATTAAACTTACTAAAAATAGTAAGTCTCTCAAACTGGAGATTTTGCATGAGAAGTTCTGAATCAACTGAAACCACTGCACAAGTGCTCTGCTAAGCATAGCAATACCAAAAATACCACTTACTATAAATAATAAGTCTACCAATTTGACCCCAACGAAGAGCAATCCTGGCATCTGAGATCTCCAGAGTGGAAACCAACCACTGGCTCTGCCCTCTGACAACCTGATTAGCTTACGAGGGTCACTGAAATAAGCTAATCCCAGAGGCCTGAAATCGGGGACATTACAATAAATATAATACTGATTATATATATTGTAATGTTTATACTAACAATGTTAATGTTATGATTTGAGGAGAAGAACTATAAGTATGAATTGTAATTCTGATATGATTTCTCAAACTGAAAGTGATCGTTGTTCAATATACTTCACACTAATTAATTTTGGTGTGAGTATAGAACAGATTGATCAACATATATATCTTAGTGTAATCATGATGGGTCACGTCTACGATAGACGTGACCGACCGTCATACTCTATGGATATTAATATTGACACCGATTCATATTAATGAAATCGACTAATACGATACCGATCGGTTTGATACCGATTCAACATAAATACCAAAGTCATCGGTTTAATACTGATCCAAACATAATTATAATATGATACTAATGTTATTGGGTGATACCGATTCCAATTTGTTATCAGGTTTTGATCATAAGGAGAATAATAATAATAATCTTATATATATATATATATATATATTAATGTATATATATAATGATAATAATAATTGTTATCATTATATATATATATTGATATATATACATATGTCTCTTAATCTGATCATTATATGCTTTAGTATTAATAATATTGATTTATCTGATCTTGGCTACATGCAACAACACATCTCTTTACATAGTGTTTGAGAGATTCAAGTGACAATAAATAAAATAAATGTGCTATTTGTCTAAGATTCTAAATACTAATATAATTATGCGCCACTAAGTCATTACTGAGTTTATCACAAAAGGTAAGCCTTATATTCTAATAATCCTTTCAAGGTGCTTGCTATACATTTTTAAGTGATTTGTGGCCAATATACATAGTTTAAAAATTGAGTTTGGGACATAAGCATTAAGGATTTTTTGAATTTACCCCCCTGTTTATCCAATAATAATGATATAAAATAAAAGAAACAAGCATATATTAATTTTTGTGGCTTTTGATTGGCTATTCTTGTAATGCATAGGAATTATGTGATGCAGTCACAAATGGAGAGCTGGAACGAGATTTGTCCAACCATGCACCTTAGAGTTAACATAGCGGAAATGATTCAGAACAGCAAAGCAATTTATCATTGAATCAGTATTCCAAATTTATTACAATTGGCTCATTGGCCTGTCACATGCAAATTATGAATATGGGCTGGCTCATAGGCTGCCAGAAGCTTATTACTGGTTTATGAAAAGCTTACATACAAAAATATAACATTTATTGTCACTTTACTGCTCTGCTACTATCACAGACTGACTGCTAAGTACTATCCTCCTAAGATTGATTCTCCATTAGCTTCTTTGTCCTCCCAATGGATTCCAAGGATGTTTATAAATCAGCTCCAAATTGTGGAAATGATCTACATTGATTGAAAGATATTTAAAAGCTCGATGTCTAGTGTAATGTGCAGGTCGACCAAAACCCATTGGTGAAGCATTGGATGTTAAAGAAATTTGATGCATCTCTATTTGAAGGTCCCTCTGGTCCCGTATTGCCTTGAAATGTGTTGGGCTGAACTTCTCAATGTATGGAAAGGTTCTGCAAACCTCTCCTGATTAGCTGAGTGCTACTTGTTCTGAGTTGTGATCTTTTGACAGCGATAACTTTTTGCAGTTTACCCCAAAACTAATGAGATTTGTATATGATTTGTGTGAGCTATTGTTGGACTTTGATTCTCTATCATGAGTCAAAATGATGTAAGGTGATGAAATGTGGCAAGCTACCCTAAGATACTCTTTGCATTAGACACCTAAAGTTGTTTGGAAAGTGAGTTTTGCACTTTGTCGGTTCTGAAGGAAATTCAAAGGCTCCATCTCAGCTTGTGAAAATCTTGATAAATCTTGTATTGGTCTTCCTTTCCATGTGACTTGGTATTCTCCACATTGCCTATTTCTAGTATTGCAACCAATTCTATTGTCCAAAATTTGTTGTATTTGTTCGTGTGGTAGTTGTTAGAGTTCTTTTTCAAAAGAAACTTTTTTGGTGTTGCCGCTTGACTGTCCTTTATGATATTGATGGAGATATGCAATGTGTAATTTAGGTGATATACCTTTTTCTTAAGTAATTCAAAACTCTTTTGTGCACTTGATGTCCACTTGAACTTCTTCCAATCTCCTCTCATTGTTTTTGTCAATGGTGTGCAAATGACACTAAAATTATTGATTAACTTCATATAGAAATTTGTGAATCCATGAAAAGATCTTACCTCTCCAATGTTTGATGGTTTAAACCATTCAACATTTGATCTTACTTTCTCTAGATCAATCTTCAATCCTTTTGTAGAAATGAGAAAACCCAAATATACTAATTTTGTCCTCATGAAACTACATTTCTTTATATTTATCAGTAGCTTCTCTTCCCAATTTGTGAAATACTTGCCCAATGTACTACAAATGTTCCTCTTTGGTCCTACTCAAAATCAAAGTATTGTCCAAGTAAGCAATAACAAAAATACCCAAAAATTTCTTCAATATCTCGTTCATCATTGTGATGAATGTGCTTGTTGCATTAGTTAACCAAAAATGCATGACCAATCAATGATACAACCCCTCATATGTCTTGAATGTAATTTTGCATTCATCATCCTCTCTCACCTTGTTCTAATGATACTCACTCTTCATATCAATCTTTGTGAAATTTTTTATGCCACTCAACCAGTCTGTAATGTCATTCATTCTTAGCAACAAAAATTGGTACTTGATAGTGATCTTGTTGATAGATCTTGAATTTGTGTACATTCTCCACTCCATTTTGCTTTGGTGCTAATACTACTGGTATTGTACATGGGCTTAAATTTTATCTAATCAATCCTTTCGTTACAACTCCTACACTTTTCACTTTAGCTCTGCATTTTCTGCTGGTGTCATCGTATGTAATGCTTTGCTCAGTAGGTTTGCTATTGGTATCAGATCCATTTGTTGACTAATGCTCCAAATAGGTGGCGATCCTTTCGGTACATTCTTTGACACAATATCTTGGCACTCTAACAATTTAGTGTCATCCTTCTGTGGGGCGGTTCTTCCTTTGTGATGGCATTTTCTACATTTTGGGCGTTGCACTTACTTGCAATCAAGGCAAAATACATGTTTACATCTCTTAGTCCATTTAGGAATTTTATCCCATCAACCAAATAGAATATGGCATCACCACACACTTCACTTTTGCTCTCTTCTTCCAAGGGTATAAGGATATGCCTTTTGCCATTTGAGGTACAACTTCTTTCTCCCAATTCCTTCAACTTCTATGCACTTATAAACACCTTACATATGCACCAACCATGAACACCAATAAATAGAGCTATAGAGAAGCCTTATGGGTCCAAAATAGGTGCCCGAATTTTCCTCTTCAATTCTTTGTGCCTTGTCCATTGGTTTTCCCTCTTTGGAATGTGAAACAACTGAAAAGAAAATTACATAAAGTACCAAAAATACCTAATCAAGGAGGAATTGTTTGAAGGTAGATATTACCATAATGTTGAGAAGCCAAAACCAAGCGAAACCACACCAAGATCCAAGAAGGAGAAGGGAAAAAACCAAAACAAAACCTCCATGATTATTTAGATGGCATAAAGCCTAAAGAAAATACAATGATCCAAACTATTGGGAAAGATTGATAAACAATATGATCAGCCATGCTTAATTTACAGACTTTAAAGTAAAGTGCAATATTCATACTTGTTATTGCCAGTAGATGATTCATTTAAGCAGTAAAAGAAATCTATTTTGACATAGTTGATATCTGCCATTAAATATTTCTAAGTCAATATCTGCCATTAAATGTTTTAAACTAAGTATTGAAACTATCAGTTTTCTTTTTAAAAAAGATGATTAATTTTGAACTTGTTTCTAGATGAATATGTATATAAAAAAAATACATAGAGTTAACAGAGTTAAATATATATGCTTTTTAAAACAAATAAAAATATTTGAAACAGATGAATTACTTTGAACAAAAAAATATGCTCAATACAAATCCTATGATAAAAAAACTCAATGGGCTTTGAAATTAAAAAGATAAGAGTCAAAACTTAGGTGAATCTCAAAAAAATGCGTATAGACTTCTAAAAAAAAAGTTAAAATTTGAGAAAATGCAAAACTATTGGATAGATTTAAACAAACTATTCTAAACTATGAGTCTGGAAACAACAGTTAAAGAGATCCCTGCACAAAAAAAAAGATTGATGAAAGCAAATCTAAGCTAAAAATCTCCTCTTCTTTCCTCAAAGAGAGTGCTCCAATAGATAAATGGTAATCCTTCAATAATACAATTTCAAGATTTGATTAGTAGAAACCTTCTCTGATACCATGAAAGGAAATAACATAAAGTACTAGAAAAGAACTAATCAAGGAGCAATTGTGTGAAGGTAGATATTATTGTAAAGCTAAGAAACCAAAACCAATAGCAAGCACACCAAGATCCAAGGAGGCACAAGATTTGTAAGAGAACTAAACAAAGAAAAAACTGTAATGTCCCCTGTCCGGTCGTAGGATATTTGAGACTGATTTCTTTAAATTCAAGGGACTTCCCACTAGGAACCACACTTATCAGATCTGATGTATATAATGAAATGCATTTGTGATATGTACTTGTATATATGAGATATCCAAATATGTTGATAGAATTGTAAATATGTTAAGGATGATATGAATTAGTCTTGTATTTTGTAACTGATATTCATTTCCTAATGTACCCCCCGAATTGAGTGATATGAATGTCTTTTATATCTGATTTGATTTGATAAGTCACTTGTAAATGACACGACTCATGTCTCTCCAAACTCGTCATTCTTCATTAAGGCACCCATTCAATATGGTTAATTTCCAACTAGTGGTGACTTGTACTTGTGTCTCTTCATAATCGTGTATTAACAAGTTTAGACTTTTGTCCTTAATCAATGGCCATTAGTTATTTTGCGGTGCCAAAACTTCATTTTGTTTAAGTGATAATAAAATTAATATGTTTTTTCCCATTTATCGATTAACAATTGTAATGCTTATTAGCATCAAACACTTCTTGTTATTGATTCCTGATGAATAGGTCCAATCATCATATTAGTTCATGATTTCATGAGTTTGAATATACCTAGGTGGTGCGCAGATATATTTCTCTGTGATATTTGTGTATGTACAACTTCGAACAATATAAATGTGTCCATGTGTTCACTTGATCTATTCTCCATCCCACGACAGAGAAGGAAGTAAAGGACGTGTTAATGTATTTGTGTTCTAATTCGGTGATTATTAGTGTTACGATAGCACATAAGGTATTATCAAATGCTTTGCGTTAAACTAATATTATTAAATTTATTTTATTAATATAATAAATTTTATTAATATATCATCAGTATAATAAATTACTTTATATTAATAATGGGTTTATTATTTTATTTGTTTAATTATTTCTTTTAATTTTATAATTTTTGTATTCAATTTAATTATTTATAAAATTTTATTATTTTATTATTAGATCCTTGTTTTGAAATGGGACATCATAGTCCATCCTTCCTCAAATTGCTTGTCCTCAAGTAGTGCAAACCTTCGACATGATGGGTGTCAATAATGCATACTCCAATCCAATGATCCTGAAATCGTAATTCCAACATGAGGTTAGAACTTCAATATATTTACGAATATAGATTTATAAAAAGACCATAACATTCAATTTAAAATACTAAGAGTAATTCAAGGATGAAACTTATCTCAATGTATTGTAGTATTTCCCTTCTCCTCTATTAAGTATTGTCTTGTTCTAAGATGAGCCTTGATAAATAATCCTTATAACCCCTAGGAGAGACTTTATCTCTTCCCAGACCTTATGGATACCCTTTTAGGATGCATCCATAATCCTTGGGAAAGACTTTATCTCTTTCCAGGCCTTTATGGATCTCCCTTTAGGTCATATCCATCCCTCATAATTCTTGGTAGAGACTTTATAGATCTTTCCAGGCCTTTATGGATATCCCTTTAGGATGTATCCATCTTTATAGTCCTTAGGAGATACTTTATCTCTTCCAAGGCCTCTATGGACATTCCTTTAGCACGTATCCATCTCTATAACTCATGGGAGAGACTTTATCTCTTTCCATGCCTCTATGGATATCCCTTTAGGATGTATCCATCTTTATAATCCGTAGGAGAGACTTTATCTCTTCCTAGGCCTCTATGGATATCCCTTTAGGATGCATCCATCCCTATAATTCCTGGTAGAGACTTTATCTCTTTTCAGGCCTCTATGGATATCCCTTTAGGATGTATCCATCTATATAATCCTTAGGAGAGACTTTATCTCATCCTAGGACTCTATGGATATCCCTTTAGGACTATCCATCTTTATAATTCCTAGTAGAGACTGTATCCCTTTCCAGGTCTCTATGGATATCCCTTTAGGATGTACCCATCTCTATAATTCCTGGTAGAGACTTTATCTCTTTCCAGGCCTTGGGGTGTAAGGTCTTTGCCTTAATTCCACATAAAGAATTGAGAATATTCTGAGTAAGTATAAATGAATATTTGTTATTAATATTTTTGTGGTTCCTTGTTTCATTACAAAATCTTATTCCTTGATTTGATAGTCAACTCTTTATTTTATTTTAGCCTTGATCACAAGTGTTACCTACTGATTTTGACAAAAATTGTTATTAATAATTTTCCAATAAATGAGTTTCTGGTCTCTGGTTCATGTTGTTGCCTCTCTTCTCTAGTCTTATTTTCTAGTTTAATTTCCTATCCATGTGTTATTGTCATAAGTTATAACTATGGTTGAATTTACTCAAAACTCCATTTCTTTTCCCCTTCATCCAATGATTGGATGCTATTGAGATCCATTGCATCTTGTCTTGCTCTCTTATGCAGTCCTTATTTTGTTTCTTCTATTCTATGGACTTGATTCATTTTACCACACTTATGTCCTGATGCTCATGGTTCTATGTACCTGAAGCATAAGCATTTCTTCATTATGTCCTCTTTTTTCTTGAGGGCTTCCTTGCCTTGGCATTGGTGCCCAATACTCCATTGTTCTTTGCAAAAATAACACGGTCTTCCTTTATCAAATTTTCTTGACCCTTCATACTCCTGGTGCACCTTGGTTGGGATATTCTTGGGTCTTTCCTTAACTCTATTAGACTCAAATTTCTTTTCCTTTTTTATGGCTTTTTCCAAGTTTTCGGGTTCAAATGGTTTTACAAAGTTTTTGGTGGAGTCTTTAAGTCCTTTTATAAACATATAAGTGAGTCTCTTTTGTGGAAGATCCGGGACTATAACAAATAAATCTTTGAATTGGCGGGAAAATCCCTCTACAGTTCGAGTTTGTTTGAGGTGGGTTAGCTCTTGAAAATACCATCCAGGGTCTCTTTCATCAAACCTATTAATAAGCTTTTCGTAAAATTCCCTATAGGAGTTTACATTTTGGTGGCTTGGGGAAATAATCCCACAATGCCACCACTCATGTGCTGCCCCTTCCAAATGAAGTATTATAAACTGGAGTGCATCTTCTTCTATCATAGGGCTCAAGGTGAAGAAGGTATTCAATTTCTGCAACCATGCGTGAGTTGTGGTTTTCCCCGATCCATCGAAATTCAGAAGTGTTACTTTGTTTACTTTGTGTTTGAGGTCTTTGTTTACATGCCTCTTGGGTGTCTCCGTTCACTTATCTTCACAAAATTCTCTAAATGATACCACTTCTCTAATATTCTGATCTAACTCTGCATAAGCCCTTGTTATGTCTTTAGTTCGGGTCATGGGTTGTTCTATTCCTTCCTCTTCTCTTGGGGACCCTTCTCTAGGCAAGAATGGGGGTTGGTGTACCCTAGTGTTAGACGTTATATTGTTGTTCTCTGAGTGATTTGAACTCGTATCTCTCCCTTGGTGGTAATGGCTTTTTAAATTATTGATTGAATTTCCCATATTTTGTAGGGCTTGGAGGAGGTCCTGATTTGATTTCTCCATTTGACTTATCAATGTTTGGTTTGTTTTTTCAATATAGGATCTCATCTCATTGGCTAAGTCATTCATTATGTTTTTCTTCGTTCTTCTTTCGTAAGTTTGCATAAGCTCTTATTCATGGGATGGTAGGATTATGCTCTGATACCACTTTAATGTCCCCTGTCTAGTCCTAGGATATTCGAGACTGATTTCTTTAAATTTAAGGGACTTCCCACTAGGAACCACACTTATCAGATCTGATGTATATAATGAAATGCATTTGTGATATGTACTTGTATATATGAGATATCCAAATATGTTGATAGAATTGTAAATATGTTAAGTATGATATGAATTAGTCTTGTATTTTGTAACTGATATTCGTTTCCTAATGTACCCCCCGAATCGAGTGATGTGAATGTCTTTTATATCTGATTTGATTTGATAAGTCACTTGTAAATGACATGACTCGTGTCCCTCCAAACTTGTCATTCTTCATTAAGGCACCCATTCAATAACGTTAATTTCCAACTAGTAGTGACTTGTACTCGTGTCTCTTCATAATCATGTATTAACAAGTTTAGACTTGTGTCATTAATCAATGGCCATTAGTTATTTTGCGGTGCCAAAACTTCATTTTGTTTAAGCGATAATAAAATTAATATGTTTTTTCCCATTTATCGATTGACAATTGTAATGCTTATTAGCATCAAACACTTCTTGTTATTGATTCCTGATGAACAGGTCCATTCATCATATTAGTTGATGATTTCATTAGTTTGAATATACCCAGGTGGTGCGCGGATATATTTCTCTGTGATATTTGTGTATGTACAACTTCGATCAATATAAATGTGTCCATGTGCTCACTCGATCTATTCTCCATTGCACGACAAAGAAGGAAGTAAAGGATGTGTTAATGTATTTGTGTTCTGATTCGGTGATTATTAGTGTTACGATAGCACATAAGGTATTATCAAATGTTTTTGCGTTGAACTAATATTATTAAATTTATTTTATTAATATAATAAATTTTATTAATATATCATCAGTATAATATATTATATTAATATATTACAATTAATTAATTAATTTATTATATTGAATATATATTCTATTATTAATTAATAATTAATATTTAATATATTATATGATTGTATTAATAATAAATTACTTTATATTAATAATGGGTTTATTATTTTATTTGTTTAATTATTTCTTTTAATTTTATAATTTTTGTATTCAATTTAATTATTTATAAAATTTAATTATTTAATTATTTAATTATTAGATCCTTGTTTTGAAATGGGACATCAGAGTCCACCCTTCCTCAAATTGCTTGTCCTCAAGCACTGCAAACCTTCGACATGATGGGTGTCAACTATGCATTCTCCAATCCAATGATCCTGAAATCGTAATTCCAACATGAGGTTAGAACTACAATATATTCACGAATATAGATTTATCAAAATACCATAACAGTCAATTTAAAATACTAAGTAATTCAAGGATGAAACTTATCTCAATGTATTGTAGTATTTCCCTTCTCCTCTTTTAAGTATTGTCTTGTTCTAAGATGATCCTTGATAAATAATTGTTATAACCCCTGGGAGAGACTTTATCTCTTCCCAGACCTTATGGATACCCTTTTAGGATGCATCCATAATCCTTGGGAAAGACTTTATCTCTTTCCAGGCCTTTATGGATCTCCCTTTAGGTCGTATCCATGCCTCATAATTCCTGGTAGAGACTTTATCTCTTTCTAGGCCTTTATGGATATCCCTTTAGGATGTATCCATCTCTACAGTCCTTAGGAGATACTTTATCTCTTCCAAGGCCTCTACGGATATTCCTTTAGCACGTATCCATCCCTATAACTCATGGGAGAGACTTTATCTCTTTCCATGCCCCTATGGATATCCCTTTAGAATTTATCCATCTTTACAATCCTTAGGAGAGACTTTATCTCTTCCTAGGCCTCTATGGATATCCCTTTAGGATTTATCCATCTCTATAATACCTTGTAGAGACTTTATCTCTTTTCGGGCCTCTATGGATATCCCTTTAGGATGTATCCATCTGTATAATCCTTAGGAGAGACTTTATCTCATCCTAGGACTCTATGGATATCGCTTTAGGACTATCCATCTTTATAATTCCTGGTAGAGACTTTATCCCTTTCTAGGTCGCTATGGATATCCATTTAGGATGTACCCATCTCTATAATTCCTGGTAAAGACATTATCTCTTTCTAGGCCTTGCGGTGTAAGATATTTTCCTTAATTCCACATAAGGAATTGAGAATATTTTGAGTAAGTACAAATGAATATTTGCATTAATATTTTTGTGGTTCCTTGTTTCATTACAAAATCTTATTCCTTGATTTGATAATCAACTCTTTATTTTATTTTAGCCTTGATCACAAGTCTTACCTACTAATTTTGATAAAAATTGTTATTAATTATTTTCCAATAAATGAGTTTCTGGTCTCTGGTTCATGTTGTTGCCTCTCTTCTCTAGTCTTATTTTCTAGTTTAACTTCCTATCTGTGTATTATTGTCATAACTATGGTTGAATTTCCTCAAAACTCCATTTCTTTTCACCTTAATCCAATGATTGCATGCTATTGAGATCCATTGTATTATGTCTTGCTCTCTTGTGCACTCATTTTTTTTCTTCTATTCTATGGACTTGATTCCTTTTACCACACTTATGTTCTGATGCTCATGGTTCTATGTACCTGAAGCATAAGCATTTCTTCATTATGTCCTCTTTTTTCTTGAGGGCTTCCTTGCCTTGGCATTGGTGCCCAATACTCCACATTTCTTTGCAAAAATAACATGCTCTTCCTTTATCAAATTTTCTTGACCCTTCATACTCGTGGCGTGCCTTAGTTGGGATATTCTTAGGTCTTTCCTTAACTCTATTATACTCAAATTTCTTTTCCTTTTTTATGGCTTTTTCCAAGTTTTTGGGTTCAAATGGTTTTACAAAGTTTTTGGTGGAGTCTTTAAGTCCTATAAACATATAAGTGAGTCTCTTTTGGGAAAGATCTGGGACTATAGCAGATAAATCTTGGAATTGGCAGGAAAATCCCTCTAGTTCCAGTTTGTTTGAGGTGGGTTAGCTGTTGGAAATACCATTCGGGGTCTCTTTCATCAATCCTACTAATAAGCTTTTCGTAAATTTTCGGGTTCAAATGGTTTTACAAAGTTTTTGGTGGAGTCTTTAAGTCCTTCCATAAACATATAAGTGAGTCTCTTTTGGGAAAGATCCGGGACTATAACAGATAAATCTTAGAATTGGCAGGAAAATCCCTCAATAGTTCCAGTTTGTTTGAGGTGGGTTAGCTATTGGAAATACCATGCGGGGTCTCTTTCATCAAACCTATTAATAAGCTTTTCGTAAAATTCCCCATAGGAGTTTACATTTTGGTGGCCTAGGGAAATAAGCTCACGATGCCACCACTCATGTGCTGCCCCTTCCAAATGAAGTATTACAAACTGGAGTGCATCTTCTTCTATCATGGGGCTCAAGGTGAAGAAGGTATTCAATTTCTACAACCATGCGTGAGTTGTGGTTTTCCCTGATCCATCGAAATTCAGAAGTGTTACTTTGTGTTTGATGTCTTTGTTTACATGCCTCTTGGGTGTCTCCGTTCACTTATCTTCACAAAATTCTCTAAATGATACCACTTCTCTAATATTAGGATCTACCTCTGCATAAGCCCTTGTTATGTCTTTAGTTCGGGTCATGGGTTGTTCTATTCCTTCCTCTTCTCTTGGGGACCCTTCTCTAGGCAGGAATGGGGGTTGGGGTACCCTAGTGTTAGAGGTTATATTGTTGTTCTCTGATTTATTTGAACTCGTATCTCTCCCTTGATGGTAATGGATTTTTAAATTATTGATTGAATTTCCCATATTTTGTAGGGCTTGGAGGAGGTCCTGATTTGATTTCTCCATTTGACTTATCAATGTTTGGTTTGTTTTTTCAATATAGGATCTCATCTCATTGGCTAAGTCATTCATTATGTTTTTCTTCGTTCTTCTTTCGTAAGTTTGCATAAGCTCTTATTCATGGGATGGTAGGATTATGCTCTGATACCACTGTAATGTCCCCTGTCTGGTCCTAGGATATTCGAGACTGATTTCTTTAAATTTAAGGGACTTCCCACTAGGAACCATACTTATCAGATCTGATGTATATAATGAAATGCATTTGTGATGTGTACTTGTATATATGAGATATCCAAATAAGATGATAGAATTGTAAATATGTTAAGGATGATATGAATTAGTCTTGTATTTTGTAACTGATATTCGTTTCCTAATGTACCCCCCGAATCGAGTGATATGAATGTCTTTTATATCTGATTTGATTTGATAAGTCACTTGTAAATGACACGACTCATGTCCCTCCAAACTTGTCATTCTTCATTAAGGCACCCATTCAATAAGGTTAATTTCCAACTAGTAGTGACTTGTACTCGTGTCTCTTCATAATCATGTATTAACAAGTTTAGACTTGTGTCGTTAATCAATGGCCATTAGTTATTTTGCGGTGCCAAAACTTCATTTTGTTTAAGTGATGATAAAAATAATATATTTTTTCCCATTTATCAATTAACAATTGTTATGCTTATTAGCATCAAACACTTCTTGTTATTGATTCCTGATTAACAGGTCCAATCATCATATTAGTTGATGATTTCATGAGTTTGAATATACCCAGGTGGTGCGCAAATATATTTCTCTGTGAAATTTGTGTATGTACAACTTCGAACAATATAAATGTGTCCACGTGTTCACTTGATCTATTCTCCATCACATGATAGACAAGGAAGTAAAGGATGTGTTAATGTATTTCTGTTCTGATTTGGTGATTATTAGTGTTACGATAGCGCATAAGGTATTATTAAATGCTTTGCGTTAAACTAATATTATTAAATTTATTTTATTAATATATCTTAATCAATATAATATATTATATTAATATAGTACAATTTATTTATTATATTGAATATATATTCTATTATTAATTAATAATTAATATATTATATGATTGTATTAATAATAAATTACTTTATATTAATAATGGGTTTATTAATTTATTTGTTTAATTATTTATTTTAATTTTATAATTTTTGTATTCAATTTAATTATTTATAAAATTTTTATATTTTATTATTAGATCCTTGTTTTGAAATGGGACATCACAAAAACCCCCTAATTATGTAGATGGCATAAAGACTAAAAAAATACAATGAAAGAAAGAGAGAGTGAATTTAGCATAGAAATGCTTCCATAGAAGAGATGAGAGAGGCACCTCAAATATATAGGTGTGAGAGGAGAGTTAAAAAGTAATCACCAAGTCTAAGGATGACATTCTAATATCCTACATGTGTGCAATGTGTCACAATCCTCATAAGGAGGAAATGTAATATTTCAAATATATTGAATAAAGAAAATGAGTTGTGAGAACTTAAAAGAGGACAAAGAACATGTAGGGATTCCTTGGGGATATTCCTACAAGAGACAAAAGGAGGAAATTAACTTTACCAAGTAAAGATCAATTCCTAAAAACAACATTCTAATTTGCCCTTCGAGATCTCCATGTAAGAATGTAGTTTTGATAGACATTTACTCCACCTCAAAATCATATGTTGCAGTAATGGATAAGAGAAATCCAATCAGAGTTTATTTAGAAACAAAAGGAAAAATCTCACTAAAATCAACTCTCTCTGTTTGGGAGTAGCCCTTGGTCACAAATCTGGCCTTGTACCTCTTTAATGAACCATATGTTCCAAACTTCTTTTTGTAAATCCATTTTAATAGGCATCCCCGGTAACATAGCATTTTAATATTCACTAGAATATAGACAACCAATACTGAAATTATTATGAATTTATATTCTTGTAAATTTGGATTGTATTACATCTCCTAATAATCTACTAGTTAATTGAATCTATTGTGCCTCGTTACTCCAACTAAAAACTTTAACAATTCTACTTGAGTTTGAATCCTGCTACCTATATGTGATCTAGGATGTATCCCAGATTGAATGGGATGAGAATAATTTTAGCCTCTAAGAAGTTAAGGAGGAAACCATTTAAAATGCGTTCAGAGTTCAGTGTAAGAGAGATTTAGAATATATTTAAGTCTACATTATGTTTTTCAATTTATTTTGTTCATGATTGTAAATATTAAATGTTCAATTTTATGACATTTCTAATACAACTTATAACCGAATTTAGGACTGCAGCCCCCCTATTTAAAATGAGAACTTGGCATTGGTTTTTTATTTTCTTATAACTTTTAGACAATAAATACATATATTTTATTATTTTTTTAATGAAATGAAATGTTTATATAAATCCTCATAAACTCTAATATTCAACAAGATAATAGAATTTGAAAATATGCACACTTTGCAATCAGCCTGACTTTGTATGGACAAGTTGTACTTACATGTTGCATATAGACTTTGAGGAAGTTGATACAATATGTACCATAGATGATGTAGTCTTACTTGTGGACACATTATGTCTTGACATAATGCCTTCAAGCATATATTCTGTTAACTTGATAAGCGAAACACAATTGTTATCACATTGGGTTAACTTTGTTTTAAGAGTTCAGAATATTAAGTTGAGAAGGTTTGTCATTAAAACATAGTGCTGTGGAATATAACTCAAAGTTGACATGTGGATAGATTTTGACAAGTCAACTGGCTTGAAATGCTGTTTATTAATCTTTGGAATTAGTTTAGGTGTGGCAATCAGTTATAAGTGTGGATTAATCTGTACAAGGGAGAAAATTTGGATAAGTCAGTTACATTTAACCTGGATTTTTTCTAGAGTTGACTTTTCAATTAGAGCTCTTCATTCTAGTTTTGGAGAAATGAAGGCTGTGTGATAGGTGGTTAAAGCAATAAATTAGGATGGACTGGCAAAGTGCCACCAATCTTTACATTTTGGAAGAAAATTTTGGAGAAGAAACTACATATAAGATGGAATTTTCCTAGTGTCAATTTTTCAAATAGAGTTCATGATTCTTATTTTAAAGTTATGGAAGTTTATGTATTAGGTGATTAAAACAATGTACTACGATAGACTATTCCCTTTATTACCCTCATATTGCATGGATGGCATATTTTTTTTAGTACCATCCTACTAATACTGAATTTTACACTGTGTGACTATGCAAAAACTTGGCAAACCAAAATTTCACTCCAAGTCGGCAACTTGGGAGATTAAAAAATACTTAAATTCCTTTTAAAAACATAAGTGCTATGTAAAAATACAGTTAAAAAACTATGAAAGGTTTTCATTTCAAAAATAAATGAGTAGCATTAATAATTAAAGTGACACACTTTTGATTATTGGAATAATATCATGGAGAATATTTATCTTGCACATCAACAGGCTGTACAGCCAAAGGGTGCTAGCAGTGAGCATGCAGCAAGAACGAAACTTTCAGCAAAGACGTTCACTTTGCACACCAAACTGGTCTCTTATGCAGCCACTGGAAACCCTTGGGCAACAACTAGGAGTGACATGTCAACAACTAGGATCTCACAGTGTCATATGATTACAAATTTCATATTTGCATTAATATTTAACAAATTTCATCTGTGGAAAACATAGGCCCAAAACAATCTTTATTTTTCATTTTTTAAAATTGAAAGTGGGGGTCTGGTGTTTGTAGCACCTCAGCTAGGTTGAAGGACAGCATCCCTTGCAAGGTTCAGAGGCAGTGCCCATGGTGTGTACTCTGTTTTGATACAAGGTGGGGTCAAGGGGCAAAGGCTCCACCACCAACCCCGAATTAAGGCCTTAGAGACCAAATTGACCTTCATAGTGCATGGCATATTTCAAATCCAGATGAAAACTCTCTATCATAGCACAAATATGTTCACATTGGTCAGATTTGCTTAAAAAGGCAAAACATTTGTGTTTTTACTGTATTTTTGCTGCATTTTCATGTTTACCTATGCAGTATCTTTTTCCTAATGAGTCATTTTATCTTATATGATCATTGAAGGTCATTTTTATATTTCTCTCATATTCAGAAGATATTTTGAATAGCAAATTGTGATTATAAGTTGTTCACAACCAATTCAATAATTCTTTTATGTTGACAGTTTTAATTAATAGTTTGTTTGGCCTTTTGATAAATATATGGTGAAAGTAAACTTGTTTTCTGATATTGGATCTTCATTCTAATGGTCATATCTTTGTATCTTTTGCAGTTCTGTGCTTCATTACGGACATGCTGCAGCTCCAAATGATAAGGTGAGTTGATGCAGACTTTCAAAAGACAACCATTGGTTTAAGATAAACTTTGTATTTAGAAAAACCTTGTAAAAAAGATAGAACCAGAATGTATTCAAAGACTAGAAATCAAAGGGATGATTTTAGTACTAGTAGTTTTTCCACACTAGCTAGACCTGGGAGAGGTTTCAACTTACTTTGTTTGCCTATTTTGCAGAAAGATTCTTGTAGGTAACATATCTGCAACAATATGCTGAATTAACAAAGGTGCTAAAAGAAAAAATATAGTAACTTAAGTATACCATCAAAATGCAGAGGAAGTTCCCGGTTTGATATACCATTAACCAAATATTTATTAAGACACTTTTGGTCATTTAAAGGAAGATCTCTACTATGCAGGTTCATTGGTCTATATTCTTGATACTGTGGAACTGGACTGTATTCTGATAAATAATGCAGATTATTGTGCTGAGGGGATATGCTACAGTTCTTTCCACCTCAAAAAAAATATTTTTTTTAGGAACATTGTTGATTAAATAGGGCAAGGCTATTTTTGTGATGTTCTCGAGTCTAGACCATAGGATATAACTGAACAGATGAATTGCCTTGAGTTGCCCCTCTTAAGGTCATCATTTATGCTTTAGCAACAAAATTTTGGACAGATTGAACTCTCAAACCATAAGAAATCATTGTTTGAAATTACAATTTTGTATTAACAAAAATTACATTCTTTTGTCTGATTACAAAATATGTGTGTTTCTTTCTTCTTCTTGAGAAACATTCGTTTTGAATGCAGAAAAAACCGTCCAGCAAAGCCCACAATTTTATGGTATAAGAGGTGAAATATGTATGTGCCTGTGGAGCTGCGAGAAAATATGGGAAATGAAAAAAATATTTTGTTGGTATACCTGTTTGGAGATTTCTGCAAATATTTTAGAACTTCTGAGGTCTTTAATGCATGCACAAATTGAAGATCACTGTTGGAACTTGGAAGAAGTGCGAGTAATTTTCAAGATATTTTTAAATTTTTTTATATTCAAAAATGTTTTGTTGCAATGGAAACAAGTAGTTTTCCTTTTTTCTTAATGAGCGGTCTAGGGATTTGAAGAATAATAGGATGTAGCTCTTAGATTCCTTTTGAATCTGAATCTGCGAGATACGAGTTTAGAAATTTTTTGTTTGTGCAATAAGTATGTGTTTGAATTATTGAGAATGGGTTGCAATGAAGGATATTTTCTGCCTATTGAAGTTGTGTAGCACTCGCAAATGAGTTGTGACTACTCAAGTGTGATCAAGAATCCAATAGTATTCACTTTGAAAATCATGTAGCAAGTAGCTCGTATGACTTGCCAACTGAGTACCGTCAAACAATTTGGGTGTGAAGGTAAGATTGCAGTTCTGGCAAAACTCTAGACCACTTTATTGGAAGAGATAGCAAGCCTATTTCTAGCACAAAGTGGGGATCTAGTTGTTTTAGTGATGCAACATGGGTTCTTTAAGTTGATTTTATTTGAATGTAAGAGGAATCATGGTTAGGTCTTTAACAAAGGGGGAGTATTACTAATTACTGCTGCAATAGGAGCTTTGGTAGGTCATGTGGAAGGTGAAACATCTTCTGTTGGTGTTTCTTGGTAGAGCTTTAGTTATGGCTGTGATTCATCTTGGGTTGTTCTTGCCGATGGAGATCCATTGGTTCTTGCATTCTAGGTAGTTGATTTTGGGTTTGCTAGGAAGCTATTTAGTGTTTGTTCCAACTTGTGTGACTTTTTCTTCCACCATTTGCATTTAAGGTGGTCTTCTCTGCTTGTCCTTAGCTATTGCATTTCATGTGAATTTTTTTACTTTTTTTTTCATGTTATAGATTGTTTTTGTTTACCCCATGCCACCAACAAAGAATGGTCATTGTTTTGGTAGGGAAAATTAATGGTATACCAGTGATTCTATCCTCAACAATGAGAATGTTGGTGTGGATATTGCAATGGAGGATTTAAATATGGAAAATTCTGGAGATAAGATTCCTATACAAGAAGAGGTTTCAGGATAATTGTCGTGCAAGGAAGCTTTTGATGGAAAAAGCATTGAATTCATTTCTTTTGTTTTATTTGTAGTGGTTTCGAACAACAGTAGCAAAGGAGGTGTGGGAGGTGATTGCAACGTTGAAGGTGAGTGACCCAACAAGGAGAACACGGTAAGCTCTCACATCTTGATTTCCTTACCATTTATTCCAATGTGGATATGTTGCAAGCTCTAAAGGTAGAGGAAACTACGCTAAGTAACATAGCTTTTTTTTGGTTTGCCTTGACAATAATATGCTCCCCTCAATGAGGTTTTTTGATGATTGGCTTGGTAAAGTTTGGGGTAAAAAAAATGGGGTTGTATGTTAACTATTATAGAATGATTTAAAATGGGATTTTTATAATTTTTTTGAAGAATCATAATATATAGGAAAGAATTCTAGAATATTAGGCAATATGTTTATAGACCCTTTTCATGATCTCTAGATTCAAACCTAGATTTTGTTTAATTATTAAGCCCCAAGATGGGTGAGATCAAAAATTTGGCTTCTCAATTTAGGAAATTTATTCCACAAATTTTGAAACATTTGGGGAAGTTTTGCAAACGGGGGAATCAAGGGTAAATCTTCCTCACTGCAACACTAGGGTTCTCATTTTTATTAAGCCCACTGTAGAAATCCTTGAAACTCTAAAATTCAATTTTAAAGGTGGTTGTGTTGTGAATTCTAGAACTTTAGGGGGGGCTTAATGCTTGTAAAGAGATGGACATCAAAGTAAAGGTTGCCTAGGTTTACCAATCTTTTTGCAAATGATGCAAAAAATATAATATGAAAAACTGTGATGGATAAGCAAAGGTTATCTTATAAATGGAGCTTGATAAGATCCCACAAGGTCATAGTTTCAAGACTCACCTAGTACTCAACAAGACTCACCTAACTCTTAAGTCCTTAGGGCAGCCAAGGTGAGTTGAACAGGGCTCTCAAGCTGAGTTTGTCGAGTACTCAATCGAGTCTTGCTCCAAGGCTCCCAAATCTTAAGTTCAAGTTCCCAAGTCTTGTGCCTAGACTCTTCTGGTGCCTAAAATAATACACATAGTAACTGAAATTTCAAATTTTGAGAGTTTGAGGGTCATATGATAGGTGTAATATTTGAATTATGACAAACTGATTGTCAAATTAGACTTCTATGTTTCCTTGAATGCATTGATTTCTTTTTTAAGTGTGTAATTATGAGGCTTTTTTTACCAAGTCTATGGCGAGATTTTTGCAAAGTCCATGTCGAGTCTTGAGTCTAAGTCAAGATTTTGGGCTGCCAAAGCGAGTCCAAGCCCAAGTTTTTAGACTATGGTAACAAAATAATAGAGAAACAACAATTGTTAGTTTAAACCCTAAGCCCCAAGATACTCAAGAATTTATTGACATTGGTCCAAAGTTGTCCCTTATGTTTGAGGAAGAATATGACATTATTCCAGCCAAAAAAAGTCCTCAGGGTAATACTATCCCTATTGGTCCCCAAAAGTTAGAGGCAAAAAAAAGCCCAGCAATTGAATCTTGAGAAAATTAGAGCTCAATGGCTAACAATGTGTATGAGTCCTGACATATATTGTCAAAAATAGTTGGAGCCATGGATGAAGCTATTAGTGAAAAACCTCAAAATCTCATTACAAAAAGGCAGTGAATAATGATTGAGCTTGATAATCCCCTCATTATAGAAAAAGAAGCCTTTAGAATAGGAGGTAGGGGGGAATAGTAAAAAGGGTAAAGAAGCAAACATTCCAAAATGTTTTGACAGGTTGCATAAAAATCAGAAACATGGTGTTTCTCCCTCTCCCTCTAAATGAGTGCATTGCATAAGCTGGAATACCAGGGGATTGGAATTTGTGGATCGTAAATACCTTCATAGGTCTTTCTATAGTAGGAAGTCCAATTTAGATATTTTGTGTCTTCAAAAGATATAAGCTATTGGTTCTCAATTAGATCATCTATTAAGTTTTATTTGGAAAAAAATTATTTCTTTTTTTTCTAAGCATGATAGAGGTAAAGGAGTTGTTTCCATCCTTATTAAAGACTTTTGGGCTTTATATGCAGTGATATGAGGTTCCCCCTGTAATAGACTAGTGTGGATTATCTTGAACAAAGATGGAGTTGAATTTGGTATTTGGTCTACTTATGCATCAAATGACAAGGAATGAAGCACAACGTGGACTTGGATGACTCATCATCTGCCTAAAATTATGTGGATTGCTACAACAGATTTCAAAATGGTGGAACATAAAGAAGACAAAGAAGGTGATAAAGAAGCCCTTCGGAAAGGAAATGAATTGTTCTTTTTGTCCAAAATTGAAAGAATTTTCAACATTAGGAATCCCCTTGAAATGAAGAATAGTAGGAAAAGAATTTAGTTTACTTGGTGTAATACCAAAGGCTGAGAAAGAGGGTGTTCTCTAGATTGGACAAATTTTACAGTAATATTTATTGCTTTGATTTTATAGAGGAGGCTAATGAGTACTTAGTAGTTGGAATCGACAAGTTCATTTTTTACTTGGAGTCGGACTTAGTGCACAAACTTGGTGGAAACTCGACAAAGACTTAGCGAATTGAAAAGCCCATCAAATAGAAGCTTCTTTGATCACTTAAACAAGCATACATCGATCACATAAGTATAAACACAAATTTTAGTTGAAGGAAATAACACATTTAGATATGACTATTGTCAAATGGATACAAAACTCATGGAATATGAAATCTATTGCATCAAAAGTTCCATGCAAATATCAAAACAAAAGCTATAAGTTTATGGCTCGAAGGAGCTTGCATTAGTCAACCCTCCTACGTGGGTGTCTAAGATAGATCTTGGTTGATGATGCAACCCTATTATCTAGCTATGTCTTAGTGATACACCAATATCCAAGGTGCTTTCTTGGGCTATATCATCCTTTGCCTTGGCTATTGTCTCTGCCTCTCTATCCACCTGATCAACCCGATCAAGGTCCTCATCACTAAAGATATGATCCTTGGCCTCAATGATCCAATCTGATTGCAGAGCAACCTTCTCTAATGTGATAGGTGATATGTCACTTACCAAAATCTGCCTGTGGCGAAGGTGAAGGTTGTAATGAACATAAATTGGATCATTCAACCCCTTCATTGACAATCTATTTCACTACTTAGAGTGTATGCTCTCAACTTATTCCAATTGCTCTTAGAACATGAAGCACCGCATGGTTAGCTAAATACTCGAATTGCAATTCTTTGAAGATTTGGTACCTTAGCACCAAATGTTTCCTACCATGCCTTTGAGATGAGAAAAAAAATTCAATCTCATTGTCTAACTTTATGTTTCAATATTTAATGATAATATAAAAAAGTAATAGTTTTAATTTTAAATTTAAATTATGATCTTATTTTTACCTCAAACAAGTTTCCTTGCATATATCTTGTGCAAAAAGAACTCCTTGTGCAAGTCTAAATATCTCAATCTTGGTGACTATTTATGCTCCAACACTAGAATGAAGCATCATCTACTCTATAAATATGTAAAGCCCACTTGAAACCTCCTCACCCACCTTGAAATCAAGGCGGGATTTGAATATAAATTGAGGAAATAAGTCATCACATGTAGGGGCTTGTGAAGCTAGAGGTGCCATTGTCTTGTTATCCTAATTTTCTACATGCAGGATGATAAACATAAATAGGAAAAGAATGCATGAAGGAACATTTATTTAACATTACTTTTTAGGTGATGAAGATAAATACATTGCTATCGCATTCATATCATTAGTTACATTGTACTCTAAGTATTGATCATATCCAAATTTTCAAATTCATAATTGATCATTACATTGTGCATTCAAATTGAATGTAATAGAGAAATGTTCTTTCATTTCATCTTTCATGTTGGAACTGAGATCAAATGGCAGAAAAGAAAGCATGATAGAAGTATCCATGCATTGCCTTGTAGAGTCATCTGCATCTAGGAGCTGGTTGTCTGTTCTGGTCCAAGTCTTCAGGTGAGTCCTCATGTCTCATGTTTTGTGTCATAGGGTTTTTTCCTGCATCATAGATGAAAATAAATGTTAGATCCTGTTGGATCTAAGCAATGCATGAAAACCTAAAAGCATCATACTACAATCAAATCTTTCAGAGCTACACATCTATCTATAATATCAATGCAATAGAAAAATAAGCATCTGCATAAACTAAATAATAGTATAAAGGGACATGACTCCATGAAACCTTTTACTATTTATGGTCATCATTATGCATGTTTTTAATACAAACCAAATATCTGAATCAAAGGGACTTAGTTCTTATAGCTGAGAAACCTTTTTCAGAATAGCAGGGTAGCATTGGGTTAGTGAACATATCAGTTGACTAACATTAATGCATGAATGTCATCATACAGGGCACTCTCATAAAAATTGATCATTTGGTCATGTTCACTAACCTAATATGGTGGATTTGGTGATGTTTTCAAGTAGAGTAAATAGAAGTGCACTCAAATATAAAAGTAATGAACTATGATACATGTTTATTCACTAATAGTTGTATAAAAGAAAAGAATGCACTAAAAATATGCTACAGGTTGTGCATTACAAGGAAGTTTTCATTACTGGTGTGCAATGTAAAGAGGTTTTTCTCTTACAAACAATGACAAGTTATGTGCATATACAAATCACAGATCTACAGTATTATCAATGAATATGCTTTGCTACAGAAGGTGTATATGTTATAGAAAAGAGAGACAACCATGCTGTGTTCACAAGAGGAAAAGCTACAGAAGATGATTAAATTACAGCGAAAGCCAAATGCAAGGAAATGATCAAATGACAATCTTATTAAAAGATACATGTTCGATCATAGTGCTGAAGAAATGCTACAGGAATGCAATTGTTAAATATCAAGTAATGTTCACAAAATGCATTTATGGATGTCACGAGCTTGTGCTCGAACTTCATGGATCAACATTATTATGTTTTTGGGTGTCACGAGCCCGTGCTTGAACCCCATGAACTAGCATTTAAACATAGTCGCATTTCATATTTTAAAGAGAAATCAATTTGATGCACTGGTCACTGTTATTTCCAGCAAAGGAAAGAACCAAACGGCTGTAGATTCAGACAACATCTTGTAAAGGCCAGACGGTTGCAGATACAGTCGTGCCATTTCAAAGTCATGGTAGTAACAGAGAAAATCAAAAGCATAGTGGCGACTTTCAGTCCCGACAAGACTAATAATGATAAAGCTCAAGCTGATGACTGTCGACGATGGATAGGACACAAAAGAACCCCAAGTTAATAGCTGGAAACAACAAAAACCAAACTACGGATGACTGGGGAAAACTCAATGAAGCATCACACAATAGCTTCAACATTAGAGCCTCAAAGTGAAGGAGCAATCAAACAGTGGTTTACAAAGCGTTGATTCATTATAAAGTGATGATAACTATCAGATTACCACTTTAAACAGCAAAGGAAAAACTCCAAAGTCATCGCAATGTAAGGAAGAGACAACTCAGCCTTCAAAAACATGATTCATGTTTATCAACAATGTTAAGCAAAACAACAGAGGAATGGTATACTTATCTCGTAGTCAGATGGAGAGATCGAGGAGCGGCCAAATGCTATGCAGTCAAAGCTTGAGCTCTTTCACAATGACAACTTCTAGTTGAAGCCCAAGCTTCATGTTCAAGAGACAGTCGCAACAGAAGAGCCAGATCAAGTGTTAAACGCAGAGGAGTGAATCCACACGGAGGAGTGAATCTAGGCCCGAAATTTTTGCAGGATAGCCGCCATGGATTAGGGTTGTTTGAAACTTTCATTTTTTCCCCAAATCCAAACGCAACACAAAGACCAATAATGCTAGGGTTTTGATAAATTTTAAAGTCCGCTGACAAAGGAGGAGTTAATGCCATTAATGTCTGCAACGTTTCCAGCCAAGCCTCGATTTCCTAAGTGCCACGACAGCTATCTAGCCTTTTACACCATGTGGATATTCATTAACGGATTGCTGATTGTATGGAGTTGGTCATCCTGACCTTATGATTGTAATCAACAATAGTATTAAGGCTTAGTTTTTAAATTTAAGTCCAAGTTATGCATAGGTTTGAGGGTTCGATTATATGTATTGAGTTAAGGCTCAATTTTAGGTTATTGACATATGTTGGTAATAAGTTTAAAGGATGTTTATTTTAAAATACCAACATTAGGGGTATGATTTATGCTTGTAACTTAGGGTTTCTTTTAGTTGATTTGGAGGTTTGATTTGGAGGGCTTAGATTTTCGAATTTGGCCTTAGGAGGGTATATATTTGAGTTTCACAATCAAATTTAGGGGTTCAGAATTGAGGAGAAGAGGGCTTTGTGAACATATTGGCTGCATTGTCTCCTTTTTGCATATGTTTTGTAACCATTTTCAGATTTTGAGGGAAATAAAGCAAGTTCTTCATATTGCATCTATTTTTTGAGTTTTGTTCAATCCTATTCATCTTTTCTGCATTTCAGTGTTGTATGTTTTGTGTAACAAAGATAAGTGAGTTAATTCAATTCCTTCTCTAAGTTATCAAAATCAAACCTTTTGCAGAATTTGTATGTTTGTTGACAAATTTTCATTGTTTGTGGTGCATACCCTAATAGATTGTTTAAGCCAACTTGTATGTCGAATAGTGAATGTTTAATGCAAATCTCAGTAGTTTGGGTATTGTGGATGCTGGTTTGAAGTTTCTGATAAGTCTAAACCTAGTTTGGTGTATCACCCCCCTTTTCCTTTCAGTATTTTTAAGTTATCTCTTTTCCCTTTTCCAATCAAAGTTATAATCAAAAGGTGATATTCCAAATCCAATAGGAACCGGCCTAGAATCCGGAGATTCCTTCTTAATCATAGTCTACCCACAACTCGAGAAGGTTTCCATTGTTACCATGAAATATTACTGTACCCTAATTCCTGAGTTAGGGTGATATTTCAAGGCCTTAACATGTCTATCAATGATTTCTCAAATAGGGTGATAATTATCCTAAACTCCTGCATAAATGGATCTAGTGACTTCCTTGGCCAATACATGCCTTCATATATGTAGCCCATTGCAAGCTTCTCCCCATTTACAACTCAAAAAAACCACTATAGGCTCTATGAATTGCAATTATTGTGAATGAATAACATAAGCAAGCGGGAACAAAAATAAGAAAATAAACTAAAATCATGAACAAAGAGATACAATACAATTCGATATACCTCTACAATCTTCGCAATCATTACCTAGAAGCTTTCTCATAAAAAACTAGCCACATCGACCACTTTATTGGTCTTAGAATATGATAAGAAAGTTCACTTCTCACTAACATACATGCACTTTAAAGCTCTCTTTGTTAGAATCTGTTAAAACAAATATAAAACCATAATCGAATTGAAAGAGTTAGATCACAATTGGAAATAAAATAAACAGAATACCATTACTTAGAGAAACTTGATGTGAATGCTCAACATCAAGAGAAATCTCCAATATGAAATATCCAAGCATTCCAATATATCCAATATATCTCCAATATAGAGAATACAATCTCTAATGTGCCCAATATATAAAATACAAGCAAGCTAGCCTGTTTATATAGGCACGAGCTGATAGGAAGCATGGACAAGGTTGAGACAAGTGTCTCAACCTGGAGGAAGTAGAGTCCTGATGGAACTCAACAACATCCTCTAAAAGAGTAGAGTCCAAATTGGACTCAACCATATCTTAGGAGTTAGAGTTCAAGTAGGACTCAACCATATCAAAGGAGTTGGAGTTCAAATAGGACTCAACCATATCAAAGGGGGAGTTAGAGTGAAAGTATGACTCTACAATATCCTCCTAAAAATAATATCCAAATAAATAATATCCTCCTAATAAATAAGTTCACCTAAGTAAACTTAAGTCAAGTGTGAAATGGAAAAGAACCGTATACTTTAACACCCCTCCTTAAGTGCAACTTACGGAGTACAAGAATGCGATACAAATGCTTTATGGGTCCCGACAGCAAGGCCATGTTAGGTACCCATGTACAACTATAATGCAACCTCTCATAACCGGAGAAAAGAGGGAAAACCTCATGGGGAAAACCCTTCCCCAAAAAGAGAGATGAAAAATAAAGCAAGGTGCATGGATGGATGGAGTAATCAAGACCCCCCCCATTATGACATACATCATGCATATACAATAAAGAATCCCCATACAAGAGAGAAGAAGAGAAAGAGAGACCAAGTAGCCCCCCCTCAATGTAGAATGTACACCTGTGATAGATGCTCTAGGCTCGATGTAGAAACTGCTCCATGAGTGTAGAACAACATTCCTCCCCTTAGGAAGAAACAAAACCAAAGGTACATCAATGAAGCCTCTCCAATCTGTATGAAGAAACCTCAAAATGAATGGAATCTCTGAATCTGGATCAAATGTCCCCATGCAATACTGAAAGGTGTCTTCTCCAAATCATGTGTACTATGCCACTGCTGAAAAAGACAAGTCAGTATCAACTAAGGATGAATGCAGAACAAGTGTCAAAGACTCAAGTGTCTCCTCTAATGATAAAGTGACCTCCAACTGTTGAATTAAAGTATCCACTATCATGTCAACCTCGAAAGAATGATCAAGTAGAGAATGAAGATGAGGGTTAGCATGTTCTCTTGCAACAATTGTAGAAGGATCATCCTCATCAAAGAGAAGATGAATGTCATCAATAGTGTCCCCCAAATCTGCAATGTAGGACTCCACAAACAAACCAACAATGTCTGTCAAGTACTCATCCAAAGGAGTTGTGTCTGGAAGAGAATGAATGTCTTGTTGTACTAAATCAGTAGGAGCCATAACAGTACCTTAGGGTCACTAGCAATCAATGCTTGTGACTTGGATGTCTTGATGATACCCATTTGAATTAGCTTCGCTTCCTCTTGGATTAGAAGATTTGAAAATGCATCAAAAGTAGGATCAACATATGCAGCTCCCATAGAAACCCTATTGATATGAAAGGTAGAAACAAATACAGAGTACTTAGGACCAAGCTTGGATAAAACATTGATAATCAATTGTATATCTTCCTTAGTTATCTTGCAATCCTTTAGCTGTATTCTTAGTTGTTTAATCTTGGAGATGTAGTCTTGGATATTGTTGAAACTTTTTGGATCAAGATTCATCTAATCATTATCAATATGAACCCTTAATCTTGTCATTTTTATCATACAAAGTTTCAAGAGCGTCCCAAGCCTCTTTAGGTGTCTTGAATGATTCAAGATGAAATTGTAAATCAAAAGAGACTAGTGAACAAATGTAACCAAGAGCTCTTTCACGATTGATCTCCCATGCTTGTAGAGCATTAGTATTAGTAGGTGCGGGAATAGATTCTCGAGCCTTCTAGACACAATGGTACAATCAAAAACGCTCTCTAAATCCTTCAAGGTGTTGCAATCAACCAGATCAAGAAAAACACATATATGCAAAATAGAGACTACTGAATCTAATCTTTCAAAACATGCTCTGATACCATGTTAGAATCTGTTAAAACAAATATGAAACTAGAATCGAATTGAAAGAGTTAGATCACAATTGGAAATAAAATAAAGAGCATGTAGTTCAACATCAAGAGAAATCCCCAATATGAAATATCCAAGTATT
Organism: Chamaecyparis obtusa; assembly: GCA_027943335.1. Lineage (NCBI taxonomy): Eukaryota > Viridiplantae > Streptophyta > Pinopsida > Cupressales > Cupressaceae > Chamaecyparis > Chamaecyparis obtusa. The sequence continues at coordinate 306,211 of BSBK01011296.1, read as the reverse complement.
CCAATATATCTCCAATATGGAGAATACAATCTCTAATATGCCCAATATATAAAATACATGCAAGCTAGCTTGTTTATATAGGCAAGAGCTGATAGGAAGCATGGACAAGGTTGAGACAAGTGTCTCAACCTAGAGGAAGTAGAGTCTTGATGGAACTCAACAACATCCTCTAGAAGAGTAGAGTCCAAATTGGACTCAAATATCTTAGGAGTTAGAGTTCAAGTAGGACTCAACCATTCAAAGGAGTAGTTGGATTTCAAGTAGGACTCAACCATATCAAAGGAGGAGCTGTAGTGAAAGTATGACTATACAATGTCCTCCTAAAAATAATATCCAAATAAATAATATCCTCCTAATAAATAAGTTCACCTAAGTAAACTTAAGTCAAGAGTGAAATGGAAAAGAACCATTTCCTCTAACACTCTTTGCCTAAAGCAAGCATTGTAATATGATAAAACTGGTTGCAAATGGGGTTACTCCAATACAAGCTATATCCTTCCAAGTGAATTGCCTCATTAGGTTGAGGAACCACATATGATTGTACATGAATATACAAATATTTTTTGTTATCTCCACACAAGTTTTGATCTAAGGGAATCTTGCCAAGATCCTCCAATATGAGGTCAAGGCAATGAGCAGCTCAAGAAGTTCAAAATAATTATAAGTGCCTATCCATGAGTATTCTACTTGCAAGAACATAATTTGCGGCATTATTTGTAAATACTTGCACCACATTCTCCTCACCCTCATCAAACAAGATTACCTCCAAAGCTTCACAAAGTAATTCAACATTTTTAGTGTTTCTTGAAGCATCAAGGGTTTTTATGAAAACTTTGCCAGCTAAGAAAGAAACAAAATCAATGATTCGATAAAGTATAAGTTAAAATCTAATCACTAAATCAATGTGTTTTAGGAAGTACAATCACCAAAGGAACAAACAAGAAAATTTAGTAATGTTTTGTTTCTTCAATCCATCCAACCATCAATCGTGATGGTGAACCCTTCTTCCTCCATATCTCGCACTACTTGTCTATTGTGGTTTTCACATCAGCCATCTTTTGAGACAAAATGGGGCCCTTTATCTACTCATCATTAGGGGCTTTGAACACCTAATGGCATCCACCATGTTTTGCCAGTAAGGAGACTGACACAAATAAATAAAATAAAATAAATATTGTAAAGTTGAGAGCTTGAATTTGAATTCAACATACCTCAAATTATAAAAAATTTAGAGACAAAATCAAGCGTTATATTTTAAAACAAAAAAAAAATATTACCTAGTTGTGTGGAATGGAATGGTGCAATAGAACCAATAGGCTCTGATTGCACTTTTAGCTACATAATGTTTATCTTTGTTCCAACCCATTCTCTCAAGTGACAGTTGGAAATTCAGAGTAGTGCATGGCAAAGTATATGAATCTAGCCTAGATGCACAAACTCTAGGCCCAATGCTAACATTGCCACCACCACTACCACTAGCACTCCCGGTATTTGGAGATGGAGCAATGGAGGAATGGAAGAAGACTCTCTAGTTCCACCAATGGTTCCCATCTCCACTCTTTGCCTCTTTTGTAATTCTTTTTTTAGCTCAAAGGTTCCTAATTGAACTTGCACTTCACGCATAACATCAACAAGCACCTTTGGGCATGGTTTAGCATCTCAACATGGTATATGTGCAAGATGGTATTTCAATCTATTAATGCTTCAGGACTCACCAATTCCAGTCAAATCCTAGCAAGTCTTGTAACTGTGATCAATATTAAAGGCAACAAAGAGGCTTTCTGAGATTTTCTTGAAAAAGGTGCGAATTTTTTCGAATATTGTTGAATGACTTGAATCTGACTTTGACTGAACTGTTTACCCACATATCATGATAGTATTGGCAATGTATTGCAATATATTACTGGTAATATTGAGATAAATTAGTTTAGATTTTCTTAAAAAATCTTCAGACCTGATATGGTTTGATCATTATTTTTTGGATTTTTTCTAAACAGGTTAAACACCTTTAACAGTGTAAATGGCTGGTAACATTTCCTGCTGTCATTATTGAGTAGTAGTTGGATCTGTTGCCAAGGGACAATAATAATTGTTGCTGTTATTACAAAAACGAATGGAGTTATCTACAGTTGTGAAGCCACTTTGTATAAGTGGGTTCAAACACCTGTGAATAGAAAACATGACTATTGTTATTGTGATTACGGATAATGACTGTTGCCTTGATAACAGAAAGCATTGCTGTCATTATTTATGATTCATGAGCACAGTTGTTGCTAGACAAACCTGTCAAATGATTATGTTATCCTTTAACTTGTTATTATTATTGTACCAGAGATGTTAGTGCTGTCTAGTCTGCTTATCAATGGATATTTGTGGCTGTTACTTCAGTTATAAGCACAGTTGTAATATTTTGAGTTCATTGTTTGGGAATTTCATTCTTACATATCAACTACTAATTATATGTATCAGTTGTGTTTGTCATCATTATTGTTTTTTGACACATTTATCCTTCTGTGTTCAGTAATCTTCTTATGATTAGTATCCTTATGTCATCATTGTGAGCTGTATCATTCTTGTCAATGTTGTTTCTGACTTAGATTGTGTAGCAGTTTTTTATTCAACGTTTTGGATCGCACTCCGTGACCCTTCATCAGGATGAAGAGTATCATTCTTCATTTGTATAGTGTTCCATAGCATTGTTATTATTACTGTTAGATCAATTAATATGGGCATCATTATTGCTGTCATAATATTATAAGAAATACTGCCGATTATAATGGTTAATATAAAACATTGATGTTAATATGAGACATTGATGTTATAAAATGTTAGGCATCATTGCTGCCACTGCACTAAACTTAAGAGGTATTTGAAGAGATTAGGGAGGCGGCTGTCATCAATTTTAACACTGCGATAACAATTTTGTGTAAAGATTAGTTTCTTGGACTTGATAGTTATGGAGAATGATAGGATTAATGGGTCTTATGTATTTTTAGCTGTGTTTTCTTGCATGAAAGGTTCATTATAATTATTTATAACGCTGTCATAGAGATTTGTATTACAGCTACCTGTAATCTGTGATCTCAAAATTAATGACAAAATCTATATTTCAAAATTCATCATGTACACTCTCATTTACTTCCACCTCTGAGTCTCTAAGCATTATGACAGCTTTAAATTTTAAAACATCTGTTATTTCTCTTTTGTAATTGTAATTGTGTTCTTTGGGGTTGCAAGATGCTCCTTGTTTTTAGTGGATGATATCCCAAGAAATTGAAAATATTATATTGTTATGCCAAAAATTTCCAAGAAAGATATTTGCTTCTATGACATACTTAAACATCTTATTTTCTTACAATCTTCAAACTTTTCATTAAGACATGTTTCTGAAGACTTGATTGCTAATTATTTTATTGTTGTTTTTTATATCTTTGATTATAGACCCTAAAAGATGGGGACATGGCATTATTGGATATGGGCGCAGAGTACCACTTTTACGGCTCTGATATTACATGTTCATTTCCTGTGAGTAAACTTTTTAAGCCAATATATAAGATATATTTTGAAAATTTTCTAATTTGCTGGCTTTAAATTTAAGCATCTTCATTCTTATTCAATTTGGCAAAGGAAGCTTTGATATTTTTTGAGCTCAAAATGTAACTATGAAACAACAGAAAGTATTAATATAGCACACATTTACAAATCTGGAGGTACTCAATACCAGAGTTTACACTTGACAATTCCCACATGAGTTCTTCTAGCCAATGCACCTCTATCTCGTAGTTCATTATTTTATGTATTTGTTTTATCTAGTGGGGCTTGTCCACAACTTTCCAAAGTATGGCAATTGATTGAAATGCTAATTTTCAAAATTTAAATTGCTTCCAGACTACTTTCTACCATGACTTGCGTGAATTCTCCATGTTGCACTTGCTTGAAGTCTTGGAGTGGAAGCCGTCTATGCTTGGATTATTGCCACAGCCTCTTTCTCTCCAAGCAATCTCATTCTTTCAAAGTTACTTTGCAAAACAAAAGAGGCAATTGTATCAAGTTTGTAAAGTGGTGATCATGGATAAGATTAGAATATTGTCAAGATAACTTCTGCATGATGCTTCCCTTACTTACAAACCATCTTAACAGCACCCAAGCATAATTTTCCATTTCAGACCTGATTTGCATTCTAATTTTGTCACTTTGGATCTGATTTTCTTCATGGTATAAAGGTTTGATTACAATCTAAATGTCAATATTCATGATGGGGGGAGCAACCTGGAGTATAAATCTGAACAACAGAAAAGGGCGGAAATTAAGAGTGTTTTGGACACGTGTCCAAGGGTAGTGCGGATTCCGCACTATCCATGGACAGGCTCTGAGCCTCTCTCACTCGAACACTTATGCTTTTATTTTTCACCTCTATAACTCTTTTGATATACTTTGTCTTCTTCATTTTTTAAGATTTGATTCACTCTTTGATTGAAATGAGGTGACTTAATGTTTGTTTGCACACTGAAATCTGAAATTTAATGATGAACTTTTTAATTAGAGACTTGATTTTGTTGTTGCATATAGCCACAATCAGATAAATTCATATTACTAATGCATATATCAATTAGAGAAATTCATAATACTGAAGCATACATCGTTGATCAGATTAAAGAGACATATATATATATATATATATATATATATATATATATATATATATTAATATATTAATATATTCGATTTTATATTCTCTAGTTTATAATCCGTATCAACCCGATAACATTGGTATTGAAATCATAATTGGTATTGAATCGGTATCAACCCGATAATTAGTATTGAAGCGGTGTTAAGTTTCAATGTTGTGTATTACCAAAGGGTGTGACAATGAGTCACGCCTGTGATAGGTGTGACTCCTCAAGGAGTCACGTCTATCATAGACGTGACCGATCACTATTGACATATATTAATATTGATCGGACTGTTCAATACTAGCACCAAAATCAATAAGTGCAAAGTACATTGAACAGCAACACAGTTTTATATATATTCCTTCATTGCAATTTGAGCATAGTTGAAATACAAGTTCATTTCATTTACAAACACTCAGTTATTATACTCCTGCAAATAAACATCAACACTATTAGAATCATCATATATATATAACCAGCATTGCATATATATATATATAAAAGAAGAAATTGAAATTTGAATAATAAGTTTGCCTTGATTTAACATGGTATCAGAGCTCTGGTAAAGGAAGATCCAAGAAGCTCTCAAACTTGAGAAATTCAATATCAATTATAATATATCATATTTCCATGGCAAGCGCTATCAGATTTGAGGATAGGCTTGAAGGAGGAAACAATTTCTCATCATGGAAATTCAGAATTAAAATGATACTAAAAGAAAATAAAGCCGATTCATTCATAAACGAGGAGAAAGAAGAGCCAGAGAATGATCCCGAAAAATTCATTTGGATTGAAGGAAATGAAAAAGCTATGAAGATCATAGTTGATGGTGTTAGAGACAATATAGTGCCAATCCTGACAAAATATGAGACTGCCTATCATATGTTTAAAACACTTGAAAGCACGTATGAAATAAACAATCCTAGTAGAACCCTAGCCCTAAAGAGGGAAATTAATCATATAAATATGAACAAAGGAGAATCCATTAATGCATACTTTATGAGAATATCCGCTCTAAGGGATGAATTGTCAACACTTGGATATGTAATTCACAGCAAATAATTGACACTCATTGCACTAGATGGCCTACCAAACACTTGGGAGACTTTTGTTCAAGGCATTAGTGCAAGGTCTAAATATCCAAACTTCGATCGACTAAGGTTTGATTGTCTTCAGGAAGAGTCAAGACAAAACAAGAAAGGGATCAAACAAAAGAACATAGATGAGGATCTTTGTCATGAGCCATGATTAATTTAATTTAAGATAGACATGTTGGTTCCCAAAACCACAGATTGGAAATCCAAGAGCTTGCCAATTCTCCAATAGGATTCCAAATCAGTTCTGGCCAACAAACGGGAATAATTCAAATTCCCCTACACTTTAGGCTTCGCTACACCTAGGCGGGTAAACCTTCACCTCGAACTTGATCACTTCATTCAAGGCTTTTCTATAGCGGATTTAAGCTTGTGAGTTTTCCGGCTGGCAAATTCCTCAAACTCGATCTGTATGAAATCATATGCTGAATGTTTGAATTAAATGTTTTGTGTAATGATTCTTAATAATGGATTTGAGGTTTGTAGGAAGGAATTGATAGATTTTCTGACTTCACATATAAATCCAATACTTCAGAAATAAAAAGACCAGTGCCTCTACTCATTCGGGCGATAGAGTCAACTTCAATGAAGATTACGTACAACTTTATAATGTTCTACGCACTTATACTGCCAATCAATTAAATAATCAAGATGCGACAGATCAAATATTTATGCAATCTTAAATAAGTCCAGATTGAACTTTAACTCTTCGGAGACAAACTGGACACAAATTTAGAAACAATTAAATATTTCACGATATCTGTGATGATCGAGTTTAAGATGCTAAATGACCATGTCCACTTATCTAACATTTAAATTGCATACAGAATTCAAAATATAATTACAAAGGATAGTTCATCTGCAGTTTAATTCTCCACACCTTTAATAATAAACAAAAGACATTTTATTTTATTATTAAAATAAAATAATTGAATAATAATAAAATAATTAAATTTATATTACAAAGTCATATTATTGCTCCTTATCCCTCCATACAATTAAATATATATGCTTGTATTGCTTCCTCTATCGAATGATACATCTCTTTATTTATATTTTAATAACAAAGGAACGTGACCTTTAAGAATGAAAGGTTATATCTTTTAAAGTTGAATAGCACCTTTCCTTTTAGCTATAATTGCACTTTTCAAATGAATTTGATTAAATAACTTAATCATTTTAACCATTTATTGAGATTATCGGGCCTTTATCTTTTATTAACACCGCTTGATAATAATTCTCCTTTTTTGTTTCTCCCCGTTGCATCTCTAGAACTGGACGACATCATACTAAGTTTATTATTGTCACTACTCATTACCTGTTGTGTATGTGTGCCGTGTATGACGTGTATCTTCATAGGAGCTCCATGGTGCTGTGGGTATTAGGCGGGATAGTTGGCTAATGAAAATCGTATTTCTCTAATATGTATAGGTTAGCAAATCTTAGTTTACATGGCCATATAACTCTCGACCTTTATGGGAATCATTGGCACTCGTATTATATGAAGACACCGTTCAATCTATGCCTTGACTAGTCGCTGGTCTTCTTTGATAATTTTCTTTACATGCTATTGTTTGTATTTCCGAGTCATGTCTTCTTCAATAACTTGGTCGTATATATGCTGACATGGTTTTTATAATATATTCATCAAATATATTTAGCATTTTCTGCTAAACATTTCCGTTATATATATACTTGTCATAAATACCAAATTTCTTATATAGAGCCCCATTCTGTTTTTATCGGCATCCTTAATATTGCTGAGTATATTGGAAAAGTCATCGTTTTCAAATATGAGTGCATGCTGACTGGGTGTAATATATTAATTGCTTTGTTTGCAATTCAAATTTCTCCTCACCGTCTATCATATCTTCACAAGATGGATGTAGTCAAACACATGTTCATATCCCAATCCACACATTTTCTCCATTGGTGTGCTTTGATTTTAATGCTGTCATGTTCAGACGAGACAAACTACTGGAGGAACTGCAAAGTGTTTACAACCCAAAAATAAGAACATTGAAGTACTGCTACAGTCAGGCCTGCAGCCTTAGAGAACATCTGTAGAAGCTCATTGGACTCCTATACTAACTTTTGGATCATCTAAAGCTTTGCTTCAGGCAATGTACACCCTGCTTCCATATATTTCCAACCTCAGGGCTATTTGTCAGAAAATAATATCATCAAGTCTTCCACATATGTTACAAATGGAGGCCATATTGTTTTCAAAAATTAGGGCTCCATCAAGACACACATATGATTCATCTCATATCTCTAAATATATATAAATATATAATTGAATTATGTTAATCAATAATATCAATTTATGATATTTTATACTAATTAATTAGTAATTTTTAAATATAACCATTAGTACTAATTAGTGTTAATTAATAATAATGTTAATCAATAACTATTAATATTAAATAATAATAACATTAATGTACTTTTAATAATAATAATATTGATATTAAGAATCAAAATAATCGATATAGTATAAATAATCAATTTGTATCAATGTATAAATCTATAACTAAAACAATTATCAATATTAATATATTAATAATAAATATGTGCTAATAAACATCCTAATGAGCATCCTATTAAGTGTATTAATAAATGATAATACAAATGAAAGGATGTTAGAAAAGGTCATGACCAACCATTTGATTATTTATATTTATTGGAGTGAAAGACATGAAATCACGGGGGAAATATATGAAATAAAATAAAATAAGCAAAGGCCCCAAAAGGTGATAATACAAAGTCAATCCTCATTCTTGAGAAGTACGTGAATATCCTAAGGTAAATTGGTGAATACCCTTAGGTTAATAGTATTAAGGTATGCATTCAATACTTTTTTCCATGATTTTAGGTAATATATTATTTAGAAGATTAATCATTAAAAGAATGATCTTATAAAGTGAATTGCATTAAAAATTAATAAATCAATATATTCACCATAGTAACATTGGGACGCGTCCCCCCCTAAATCCAAGACGCACCCGAGACGGGGACGTACCGGGGACGGGGAGACGACATCCCGGAGGTCTGGGCGGAGCCACCGTCCCGGTGGGGGACGCGGGGACGTCCCGGCGTCCCAGGTGGGGACAAGGGGACGCTTCGACGTCCCCCATCATGGGAAGCCAAAAAATACGAGTTTTTTAAATTTTTTTTGTTCATGGGCAGGAGGATTATACTTTAAGTTATATTTGTATAAATACTTTTCATGATGTTTGAGACGGCATCCCGGAGGTCTGGGCGGAGCCACCGTCCCGGTGGGGGACGCGGGGACGTCCCGGTGTCCCAAGTGGGGACAAGGGGACGCCTGGACGTCCCCCATCATGGGAAGCCAAAAAATACTAGTTTTTTAAATTTTTTTTGTTCATGGGCGGGAGGATTATACTTTAAGTTATATTTGTATTAATACTTTTCATGATGTTTGAGATAGGTTCCAGCTTCATAGGAGTTAAGATGCAAATTCTAGATTTTGGGGGTTTTCGAAAAATTCCTGACTTAGCCAAATTTCAAGATTCAGCAAGCCTTCAGTAGGGTTACCTCCCACAATCCATCATGGCTTTCTAAGGTCAAACTAAAGCTGGCAAAATGATTATCAAAGGGTTTTAACTCGTTTTATCACAAATCACTTGGTTTCGACCCCATCTCTATGAAAGACTTAGCTTAGCTCTCGCCCAAATCCCAGACAGACATGACTTCCCAACAGGCCAAAATCACTCAAACCTCATTTGCCGGACCTAGGGACTTGAAAACAGCCACCAACAAAGATATAAATGTTAGATATTGGTCCTTTTGTGTTGGATATACATGTTAGATATAACTTATATGAATATCTAACATTTATATCCAACACAAAAGGACAAATACTTCAACACAATACTTTTACATCTTTATGTCTTATATTGTTATATATCTTTTCATAACTAGCATTTTAAGTACCACATGTATAGTATATACTATATACACCTCCCTCGTCCCCTACCGCTGTCCCTCCACCATCCCCAAATTGAGGCCCCTCTGCCCCCCCATCCCAGAAACTTGTCCCCCCATTCCCTCATCCCCCCATCCCCCAGGGCAGTGTAACTATGATATTCACTATAATATAGGAGAAAAATAAAGAAACAATATAGGAGAAAAATAAGGAAATAATATAGGAGGAAAATAAGGAAATATATAACCATTAATGAATAAGGAATCAAATATAAAGAATTGAAAATCCATTCACTTTTCTAATTTAATAAGGATATATATGAATATGAAATTAGGATTATTATGTATAAATATAGATTAGTATTTGTATAAAAGAAATTTATATTAAGTATTAAAGTGCACAGATGTACATCAAATAATTAATAGATATGCTATATCTATATATAAAGAGTTTATATAATTGATTTTGCTTATTTATTATTATTATTATTATTATATATCATTTACAATAATGAATTATTTAAATTGAATAAATTTATTTTTTTAATAATGAAATATTAATATCAAAAATATATACATGACATGAAATATTAATATCAGAAATGTATACGTGTGCAATTAAGATCTATGAAATTATGTTATAGGCATTTTTGTGTTTTTGGGATTTTTATTAATCTGAATATATGATCATGTAATTTACATTAATTTTTGGTACATTTATATGTCCACCTAAATTGATGATATGGAGACCATAGAGAGAATGAATCTTATATTCATTAAGAGATGGATCCCATATCTGGAGGGGAGAAGAGGAAATTGTTATAGTTTCCCTAGTCTCGAGATTGTTATAATCTCACCATAGATGATGATATGGATTGCATATAAACTGAATCTTATATTCATTAGAGATGGATCCCCATATCTGGAGGGGGCTAGAGGAATTTGTTATAGTTTCCCTAGTCTCTAGATTGTTATAATCTCACGTAGGCAGTATATATATATTGATGCCAGTCATATGCATATGCGTAGGCTTGGAATGCATTTATTGCTTCCAAGAGATTCTTATGGGCAGTGCTCTATGGGATGACATGTCGATAGCCCGGTTGCTTAGAGTGGAGCTTATATCCCTCAAGCCGAGAATTGAGAATTCTATGAAGCTCGACCTAGAGGCAACCTTAAGGATCAAATCCCCCCCCTATTAACTTAAAAGTAGAGTATGAGTCATATAAATATAATATTTTGTACTAACGTCGATTTTGCAGGGAATTATAAAAAGGAGAATAAGAAGGGACATTACAGTGGTATCAGAGCATGATCTTGCCATCCTGTAGGGTAAAAAGATAAAACACGGAACCATTCTAATGAAAATGAATTTAGACGTATATATATGTAACTTTAAATTATATATATATATATTAAGAATAGGTCATATAAATAAATGACCTTGATTATGTGTATATGTTTTACCTTGTAATCGATCAAAATGAATGGAGGAAGTAAGTTAGGGAATTGCAGTTTACTAGTTTTCCCAAGCGATGAAATTGTCATAGTGGGACATTCCTGCCTCTTGTGGACCAAGAGGTGAGTTGTCATAGTGGGATGCTACGCGCTCTTGGGCTTATTTGGGTTGAACAGTTTACAGACGCCCTCTTGAGGCTTTCCTACCAAACTAAATCATGATTGAATAGGAAAGATGTGTTTAGCATTCTTTGTTTTCCATCAATAAGAATGAATCTAGCAATATGTATATTGTGTATGCTTCGTGTCTTCATGCATCAATGTGTCTGCTTCGTGTCTTCATACATGTATTTCATATTTTCAAATGTATGACCTTAATTTTGATATAAAATAATTTAGAGCAATGCTGCTTGTTATAATACAAATAATGTTTTTATCATAGTTTAGATAAGATCATAGTCCCTTTCTATATAAGGAAATATATGATAATAATTGCTTGAGGGCAAGCAATTTTGGGAGGGGCGGTCTGTCATGAGCCATGATTAATATAATTTAAGATAGATGCACATATGATTCATCTCATATCTCTAAATATATAAAAATATATAATTGAATTATGTTAACCAACAATATCAATTTATGATATTTTATACTAATTAATTAGTAATTTTTAAATATAACCATTAGTACTAATTAGTGTTAATATGTTAATCAATAACTATTAATATTAAATAATAATAACATTAATGTACTATTAATAATAATATTGATATCAAGAATCAAAATAATCGATATAGTATAAATAATCAATTTGTACCAATATATAAATATATAACTTAAACAATTATTAATATTGATATATTAATAATAAATATGTGCTAATAAACATCCTATTAATAAACATCCTAATGAGCATCCTATTAAGTGTATTAATAAATGATAATACAGATGAAAGGATATTAGAAAAGGTCGTGACCAACCATTTGATTATTTATATTTATTGGAGTGAAAGACATGAAATTAAGGGGGAAATATACAAAATAAAATAAGCAAAGGCCCCAAAAGGTGATAATACAAAGTCAATCCTCATTCTTGAGAAGTACGTGAATATCCTAAGGTAAATTGGTGAATACCCTTAGGTGAATAGTATTAAGGTATGCATTAAATACTTCTTTCCATGATTTTAGGTAATATAATATTTAGAAGATTAATCATTAAAAGAATAATCTTATAAAGTGAATTGCATTAAAAAATTAATAAATCCATATATTCACTACAATATAGGAGAAAAATAAGGAAACAATATAGGAGAAAAATAAGGAAATAATATAGGAGGAAAATAAGGAAATATATAACCATTAATGAATAAGGAATCAAATATAAAGAATTGAAAATTCATTCACTTTTCTAATTTAATAAGGATATATATGAATATGAAATTAGGATTATTATGTATAAATATAGATTAGTATTTGTATAAAAGAAATTTATATTAAGTATTAAAGTGCACAGATGTACATCAAATAATTAATAGATATGCTATATCTATATATAAAGAGTTTATATAATTGATTTTGCTTATTTATTATTATTATATATATATATATATCATTTACAATAATGAATTATTTAAATTGAATAAAATTATTTTTCTAATAATGAAATATTAATATCAGAAATTTATACATGTGCAATTAAGATCTATGAAATTATGTTATAAGCATTTTTGTGTTTTTGGATTTTTAATTAATCTGAATATATGATAATGTAATTTACATTAATTTTTGGTACAGTTATGTCCACCCAAATTGATGATATGGAGACCATAGAGAGAATGAATCTTATATTCATTAAGAGATGGATCCCATATCTGGAGGGGAGAAGAGGAAATTGTTATAGTTTCCCTAGTCTCGAGATTGTTATAATCTCACCATAGATGATGATATGGATTGCATATAAAATGAATCTTATATTCATTAGAGATGGATCCCCATATCTAGAGGGGGCTAGAGGAAATTGTTATAGTTTCCCTAGCCTCGAGATTGTTATAATCTCACGTAGGCAATATATATATATTGATGCCAGTCATATGCATATGCGTAGGCTTGGAATGCATTTATTGCTTCCAAGAGATTCTTATGGGCAGTGTTCTATGGGATGACATGTTGATAGCTTGATTGCTTAAACTGGATCTTATATCCCTCAAGCCGAGAACTAGGAATTCTGTGAAGCCCGACCTAGAGGCAGCCTTAAGGATCAAATCCCCCCTACTAACATAAAAGTAGAGTATGAGTCATATAAATATAATATTTTGTACTAACGTCAGTTTTGCATGGAATTATAAAAAGGAGAATAAGAAGGGACATTACAATCTTCATGTGTTAAATGTAAACTCTCACAAGAAAGACAAGAAGAAACACTTTAAGAAGAGGAAGGACCATCATGAAAAGGGTTCATCTAAGAAAGATGTTTCTCACGTTCAATGTTTCATATGTGATCAATATGGGCATTATGCAGCTAGATGTCCAGATATAATTAAACAACAAGCTACATTTGCCAAAGTGAAAAGAAATAAAAGGGAGCATGATTCAGAGAAACATGCATTCTACTCTGCTCTCTCTAATCAAGTATCCAACAAATCTAATACTTGGATCATAGACAGTGGGTCATCAAGACACATCACTGGATATAGAGAGCTATTGGACTCTATGATAGAAGAAATTGATGAAGAGGTAACCATTGGAGACGACTCTGCACATCCAGTGAAAGGTGTTGGGACCTACACCATTAAGTTGAAGTCAGGCATGTCTATCCAACTCACCAGAGTTCTTTTCGTTTCAGGCATCACGAGGAACCTAGTCTCCATATCTGCACTTGAGGATAATGGGTATAGAGTAACCTTCATGGATAGCAAGGTGCTCACATGGCCAAAGAATTCTTCTATCAAGAAAGCTAGAACCATAGGGCATAGAAATGGCTACTTGTATGAGGTATGTACTGAATCTAATCTTGCCCTAATTCATGAAATTGCAAACTCTAATGAGATATGGCATAGAAGATTAGGACATTTAAACTTTTGTGCATTATCTTCCATGGAGAAATTAGTCACTAGCTTACCTAAGTTAAAACAATATCATTCAGGTACATGTAAGGAATGTGCCCTAGGCAAAAATACTAAGTGTTCCTTTCAAAGTAGTTCTAGTAAAACAAGTAATGTCTTAGAACTAGTTCATTCTGACCTATGTGGGCCCATGTTTGTACCTTTTGTAGGAAGGTTTCTATATTATGTAATATTTGTTGATGACTTCTCCAGAAAAACCTGGATCTACTTCCTCAAATGTAAAGAATCAGAAGAGATCTTCAAGAGATTTAAGGAATTTAAATCCTGCTCTGAAAACTCCTCTGGGAAGAAAATAAAAACCCTAAGGACTGATAATGGGAGGGAATACACCTCTGACATTTTTAGAGAATTTTGCAAAGAAGCTAGGATTAAGAGGGAGCTCATTGTTCCTTACAACCCTCAACAAAATGGGGTTGCTGAGAGGAAAAATAGAACTATTGTAGAAGCTCCTAAAGCCATGCTCCTTGATCAAAATTTAGAAACCTATCATTGGGCAGAAGCGTCCAACACTGTTGTAGACATACAAAATAGATGTCCTCAATCCTATATTGAAGACAAAACTCCTGAAGAAGTTTTCATAGGTATAAAGCTAGATATCACTCACTTAAGGACATTTGGATGCCCTGTTTATTTTCATGTACCTAAAGAGAGAATAAAACTAGAACCTTTTGGAAGAAAAGGAATCTTTGTTGGGAATAGTGAAACTTCTAAAGCCTATAGAGTATTTGTACCTGGACATAGAAATATTGAACTCAGTAGAGATGTAATATTTGAGGAAGACCTAGCTTTTGAAAAGGCTAGAAATTCTTTTGAGTTTGAAAATAATGCTCCACCTTCAAACCTAGAAGAGGATCTTGCTCCTGAGTTTCAAAGGGAGTATCCTAAAGAGGATGAAAATGAAGTACAAAACTCACCTCAAGAGAATCGTAAGAAAAGACCACTTTGGGCCACCAAGACAATTGAAGAATCAAAGAACTTTGCAGCTCCTTCAGGGACCTATCGAGAAAGTAAAAGACCCCTAAGATTTTCCAGCTATGTGGCTTTAATGAATGATCTCTCCAAGTTTGAACCTTCTAATGCATCAGAAGCCCTCAAACACCAAGTATGGAAGGATGCCATGACAAAAGAATACCAGTCCATCTTAAAAAATGATGTTTGGGAAGTTGTTCCAAGGCCAAAAGAAAAATCTATTGTTTCATCCAAGTGGCTATTCAAAATCATGTATGCTGCAGATGGAAGTATAGAGAAACATAAAGCCAGATTTGTTGCCAAAGGTTTCTCACATAAAGAAGGAATTGATTATGAGGAAACATTTGCACCTATTGCTAGATATACCTCAGTCAGAGCAGTTCTAGCCATCACAGCAGCCAAAGGATGGAAAATTCATCAAATGGATGTAAAGACTGCATTCCTAAATGGAAAAATAGAGGAAGAAGTCTACCTAGAGAAACCAGAAGGATTTGAGATTCACACTGAAGAATCTCATGTGTGCAGATTGAAGAAAGCCCTCTATGGACTTAAATAGGCCCCAGGGCATGGTATGAGAGAATCGATAGATATCTCATGGAATTGGGATTTTCTAAGAATGATGCAGATCCAAATCTATACTTCAAGTAAAGAAAAGGTGATATGTTAATATTAATCTTGTATGTTGATGATCTGTTAATTACAGGAGAAGATCATCTTATTGATCAATGTAAAAAGGACCTTACTAAAGAGTTTGAAATGAAGGATGTAGGCCTTCTACATTACTTCCTTGGATTGGAAGTTTGGCAAAACTCAGACATCATTGTGCTTAATCAAGGAAAGTACACCTTGGACATATTGAAGAGATTTGGTATGGTGAATTGCAGACCCATGTCTTCTCCCATGGAAACAAACCTTCATAAACTAAAGGAGGCAGCAATAGATTCTCCATTTGCAAATCCTACCCTCTACAGGTAGATAATTGGATCTTTGATGTACCTGGTTAATACTAGACCGGATATCTGTTATGCAGTAAATGCCTTGAGTCAGTTTATGTGTGAGCCTAAGGAGATACATCTTAGGGTTGTGAAGCATATTATGAGATACCTTCAAGGTACTCTAAATTATGGACTCAAATATGAGAAAGTTGACTTGAATCTACATGGATTCACAGATTCTGATTGGGCCGGAAGTGTAAATGATAGAAAAAGCACCTCAGGTTGCTGCTTTAGTTTGGGTTCCGCCAATGTGTAGGAAACAGTCTTCAGTGGCTCAGAGTTCTACAAAGGCTGAATACATTGCAGCCTCTATGGCAGCAAGAGAAGCAGTATGGCTCAGGAAATTGCTTGTGGGATTATTCGGTAAGCCCCTAAAACCTACAGTTATCCATTGTGATAATCAAAGTTGCATAAAACTTTATGTGAATCTAATATTTCACGATAGATCCAAGCATATAGAGATTCCTTATCATTATGTGAGAGACATGATAGATAGGAATGTGATTCAGTTGGCATATATCAGTACAGGAGATCAGACAATAGATATACTCACTATGCCACTTGCCAGAATAAAAGTTGAACACTTCAGGAAAGGTCTTGGTATGATTGAATTGTAATTTTCATTGTAATCTTTACTGATATATATAAATATATAAGATGTTTGATGTGTAAACTTCTTTTGTCATATGTGTTGATATATGACTTTATGGGCTCTACCCCCTATGTTCATCTCTAAAAGGTGACAATCATTTGGAAATGAACACTTGTATTCAAATATTATAAGATGACGATCTTGTAATATTGATATCATGCTGGCTTGATATCATTCATGGATGTGCCATGATCTATTATGGTAGACATTATGTGACGTAATGTCAGTGTACATACCATAGCTAGGATGTATAAGGAGAATATAATATTCTCAAGCATATCATCCTTCAAGTGTCACGAGTTATGTGATACTTATCATCATGTGTTATGTGATGTTTGTCTTCACAAGATATTTGAGACTTCTTATCACGAGTTATGTGATATACTTTAAGTGTCAATACTTATAATCATGTGTTATGTGATGTTTGTCTTCACGAGATATGTGATACTTTTTATCACTAGAAATGTGATATATATGATTTTATCTTCCCTAGCTAAGAGGGAGTGTTGTTGCATATAGCCACAATCAGATAAATTCATCTTACTAATGCATATATCAATTAGAGAAATTCATAATACTGAAGCATATATCGTTGATCAGATTAAAGAGACATATATATTAATATATATATATATATATATATATATATATATATATAATGATAATTATTATTATCATTATATATATATATTAATATATTCGATTTTATATTCTCTTTATAATCAGTATCAACCCGATAACAATTGGTATTGAATTGGTATCAACCTGATAATTAGTATTGAAGCGTTTAAGTTTCAATGATGTGTATTACCAAAGGGTGTGACAATGAGTCACGCCTATGATAGGCGTGACTCCTTGAGGAGTCATGTCTATCATAGACGTGACTGATCACTATTGGCATATATTAATATTGATCGGACTGTTCAATACTAGCACCAAAATCAATAAGTGCGAAGTACATTGAACAGCAACACAGTTTAATATATATTCCTTCATTGCAATTTGAGCATAGTTGAAATACAAGTTCATTTCATTTACAAACACTCAGTTATTATACTCTGCAAATAAACATCAACACTGTTAGAATCATCATATTTATATAACCAGCATTGCATATATATATAAGAAGAAATTGAAATTTGAATAATAAGTTTGCCTTGATTTAACAGATTTCATGCTTGCTTTGGGTGGAGAAACTTTTTAAAATGATATTAATTTATTAAAAGATAAGGCTTATTATTGGAAAAAAGTCACATTAGTGGTAACTTTTATTCTTTTTTTTTTTTAAAGTTTTCTTTTTACCTTTGAGTCATGTAATGTTCTTTCATTTGAGTGGTTTCATTCTCCAATCTTTATAGAAGGAGATGGACCTCATTGTAATTTGTATTGTGTTAATTAATAGAATCTTAAAATACCGTGTTGTATAATTTTTTGCAATATAAACCCTCTAGGTGCACCCTTCTATATGATATTTTGAAACTTTCGAATTCATTGAATGGCCCTTTAGTGAAATGTGTTGTTGAGACTCGAGAGTACACATGTACCTAAGTGACTTAAGTATCGACCTCAAATTTGACAATGGAAACTCCTTTGTAAGGTATTCTCCTAGATGTCAAGCAGGCACTTGTGTTTAGACATTTAACTTGATGTCATTTCCCTTTTGTTTGTACCAGTGCACACTTGCACCTACTATGCACACCTCTAAATTATCCTTTGACTTTGAATCCAATTCTTTCTGCTTAGGTGCACATCTCTTCCTTAATTGCATCCCTAAACATTAAGAAATTTTACTATAACTTATCATTCAAGTACCTAAATATTAAGAAATCTTATTGCAGCTTCTTATGTAGGTGTGCCCTTTAGTGCCACACCTCAGAAATTTACTGTTACAAAATATTCCTTTTTTATACCTTTTTCTTTCCCTCAAGTGTGCTTTTGAGATCATACTTAAATCTACAAATAAAACAACATTATGATGACAAGATAAAATGCAAACAAGAAAGACAATGATTTAAGCAGTCCAATATTTGAATTCATTGGATGATAAATGGGAGGAAAGAGCTATTGTATAGAGTCATAGATTCCAAATCTGATGAAGATGAGGATAGATTAGAATCATAAAGAAACTGGGGATGACCTCTGAGTTTCCAAATCCTGAGTGGATAATAAAAGCAATATTTAAAAAGAAAGGGATGACAAGTACTCATCATCCTATCATAACAAAGTAATAACACTTACCACTCACACAACAATCATTTGCCTTGGAGTTCTTGTGGTGAAATTCAACAATTGCGGGAGTGAGATTTTAGACAAAATTTAAGATATTTCAAGTATGAGTTCAAGACAGCAATAGAAAAAGATAGTATGGACCATTTTGGATGGTTATTGGCATGTTAAACACAATTATGTTATCTCATTTGATCTCCAACATGTACATGGTCAATGACTATTGTAGGCTGTTAATTAGTATTGATTGATATTAGATATGCTCATCATGATGCATGAATCCATTGTTTCTGTCTAATTTCATTTTAATTTTGACTACTATTTATTTGGCAAGGATTCTCTATTCTTCTTGGTGGTGACATCATGTAGCCATCTATGAAGTTTGTTTGTCTCCTTGTTCCTCCACACAAGCCCCATGGGGTAGATTCTAGAAAGGTAAATAAACAATGAGAGCGACTAAGAACAAATGCTAAGGTCTTATTTGCGAAGTTCTGGGCTTTTGTTTTTACACCCCAAATTTTCTCATTATCTCCCACATAAATATAATGTAGTCTAGGTGATAATGGCAAGGGCATAAAAAATATGAACTATATGAAAAGAGGTGATCAATTAAGGACCCTATCAGATAATTTGCAACCAATTATTATTTCTCAATCAAAGTAAATTTTTTAACATCTTGCCTTCCACACCTTTTAACAATAATTTATAATTACCTGTTTTGGAAGATAAATGTGATGAGTAAATAGCGCATGTTTTCTTTCATCTTTTTAATAGTATGCTTTAGAACTTTATAAGTTATCACGACAAGTTTACAAAATTATTGAACAGTTGTGAGAGATTCTGTTGACACCACTTTTTGTCTTTACGATCTAATAATATATTTTCATGTTCCTATCTCTTGTAACATAGAACAAAATTACTGGCTTATTTCTTTTGGCGAGTGATGTTCATTACACACTAATTTGTTTCTATACATATTTGTGCTTTTGCGCTCTTGCTTGATTTTGAAAATTTATGTAAGTTTTCCTTTCCTGATAAGAGAATATTTTGTGGCATTAATATTCTAACCAGACTTTCCATAACACAGTTGTAAACGTACCTAGATCTCATGGATCAGATCTATAACTATGCAATTAATGCATTCTTTTGTCTCTATTATTTGAGGAAAATGAATTTTTTGTTCAGTTGCTCTGGATGACAAGGACCTTAGGCAGTTGACACAGATTCTGTTTTCTTCTTTGATCTGCATACAAGGGCAAATATTTCTTTGTGACTTACATTATTGAACTTCATGCACTCTACTTCAGGTCAATGGAAAATTCACGAAGGACCAAGAAATGGTGTATAATGTAAGATTTATTCTATTGTGTTGTTCTCAACAGATAATTGTGTTTTTCTCTCATTTGAAACTGTACAATTGGATATCCAAGAAGATATAGTGTGATTTATTTCTTGTTTTTAAGGTTTTATATAATGACTTCTGAGCAGATCTTAAAAACTATTGATACTCCCTTAATTCATTTAATAATTAGGTTTAGTAATCATTCTATAATAGTTGTAATTTGTATACTTGGAATGTATATTACACAGAACTGTCATCCTATCTTGAATTCTGTTACACTTATTTTTCTTGATTCTTGTGCATACTTACTTTCACAGGCAGTTCTTAGTGCTCACAAAGCTGTTATTTCTGCAATGAAGCCTGGAGTAAGCTGGGTGGACATGCACAAGTAATTCTTCAACAAAATCCTTCGCCCATTTATTTTTTAGCTTGAGCACGAATTGTGAAATATTGCCCAAGGCTCTTTGGGTTTTTCCCATGTCTTAACTTGTCAAGCATGTCTAAAGAATGAAACATTGTTATTGTTAAGTACAAGATATAAAGAAAAGTATAAATTTAATGCAAACAGAAAAAGAAATATAAAACATTTGTGCTCCGTTATTCTAGGAAGCCTGGGCCTTAATCAACTGGCAAACATGCATTACTAAATTATTTTTTTTAGATTTACGTGCATTATGTGTTTGGTTTCATTTGATTTTTATATATCTTTATCGATGTTTCTCTCTTATCATGATTTTTCATACACAAATTATGGGGTAATGTTAATTCCACAACACTTCTAATAGTTGCTTCAATTTCCTTTTATTTGATTGATGATGGTTATCAAAATTTTTGAATATTTTGTTAGATCAGCCTTTAAATCATCAAAGGTATTAAGGTGAAGGAAACATTTCTTATTCCTAATCTACAAATGAATGCAATGATTTCCAAGCGTTTCCTACAAGTTTCTTTTGTGTTATCTGAAAATGTAAACCAATCTTAGGATTTGGTTAGCATGCTATTCAATCTGACTCAGGTTTGATAGTTTAAATTCACAGTCAAATATTACTGAACACCAAAAGTGAGGACTGCAGTATGGCTATCACAAAATGTGCTTTCACAATTGTTGGCAGATACTATTTATTGTTAAATGCTTGTAGAGTTTCTGGCACACTAGTTTGTGGCTCCAAACATGTACACCAATCTGTCAGCCCCAACATAATTCAAAGGAGTGACATTCAACTCCTCATCTCGGAAGGATTAAACCAACCCGCAAACCAAATCTTCAGTGCTAGGGACTCTTCAAAACCAAATCTTGGTCAGCCCCCTTATAATTAACCCGGTAAGATCAGGACCTTACTGGCTGGGTTTACCCAGGACCTGAACCTTTCAGGCCCAGGATCAAATAGGCTTTCCCAGCAGAACTATTTACCTAACGACTTAATTCAGTAGTTGGGCAGCCCCTATTATGAAAATGGTACTTGACTTTTAGAGAGTGGTGTCTTCTCTTATCTCTCTAGTTACTTTATTCTACATAATTACTTCACTTCAAAGAGATCTACGATTCAGAGACTTGGTCAACCCACAAACCAAATCTTCAGTGCTAGGGACTCTTCAAAACCCAACTTTAGCCAGGTGCCTAATGGCTCATCAACTTATTCTTTTATATCCAGGGTATTGGCTCCATTCGCATATCCTAGGAAAAATAGATATTATAGCATCCAATGGCCATACTTTTTCAGGTTCATGTGTATAATCATTTCATAATCAAATTCATTATTATGACATTTTTAGCAATTTTATAACAGAGGAGTTGTTCAAAATGATGTTAGAATGCTCCAGAATGATAGCATACAAAGCAGATGGAGACAAATCAATATTTTTGAGTGCAAACATGAAAATGGAGGCAATAGGTGAAATGACATTGCATTAAATGTCAAAATGTGAACGTTGAAAAGGTAAAAGCTTTGCTTAATGCCGAATTACTATTTCTTTTTAAAAATTCTTGCATGACTTCTGCAGGCACTTTTTGTTGCTTTTTTGGTGACATGGTTTATGCATTCCTATGGTTATCGTTGCTTAAATTACTATTTGTCATAAAAAAAATTGGACTTTTGTAAGAACTTTTTGTTGCTCGTTTGATCAGGTATGGTTTATGCATTCCTATGGTTATACTTATCATTGCTTAACATACTTTTGAGTCTTGTTGACATATATTGGTCATCCACTGGCATTAATGTGCATTCTTTGTTTCATTCTTCCCTGGTGTTTAATTTTGGGGAATTTAGTTTGCTACAGTATTTTATCTCATGTTCGAATTGTTCCTTCTACATAAAATTCTTTTAATTTAGTTTGCTAATTGTTTTCCATCTCATGCATCAGAAGTGTGATTTTGGTGGAGAAACAAATATCTTTTTCCTAGAAGTTTTTCTTAAGAAAATAAGGTTTCCGGTAATTTGTTCGTGAGGGGAAAAAGTTGAAGGATTTCTTTTAAGTTCCAGAAAAGAAAACCGTCTGGGATAGCTCACTAACTCTTGGAAAAATTTAAATGTGATTTATTATATGTGATAAATGTTAATTTTGTTATTTTGCAGATTAGCAGAGAAAGTCATTCTAGAGTCCCTGAAGGATGCCAAAATTCTGTTAGGGTATATTTCTTCCCATTTATCGTATCAGATTATTTTGCTAGATTTATTTTATGATATTTTGTATCTACTTCAGAGATGTTGAACAAATGATGGAAAAAAGACTAGGGGCAGTGTTCATGCCACATGGTCTTGGACATTTCCTTGGGCTTGACACCCATGATCCGGGAGGCTTTTTAGAGGTCAGTAATGTACAATTAGACTCCTTTAGTCTTGACTTGATCTTAAAATATTGTCAACTTGTATAAAATACACAAGTTATAATTAACATGTAGGAGGTGAAATTTATTTAGAAAGTCAAGCTCCATACAAGAAAACTATTTTTCGAGAGTACGTAGGATCCTCAGCTTCTATTGCTCTCATCTGAATATACAAATCATGAACAATAATCATTGCCATGTTTCCTTTCTCCTCTTATTTGCTCTTAAAGTTACTAATTTGTTGTCTATTGTGTGCTTCATATCCTGTGAATGCTTCTTAATATGGTATCAGAGCTTCACTAAACTCAAGATAAAATGTTATTGTTAAAAGTAAATTGAATGGAATTTTTACAGGGACTGGAGAGACCTAAAGAACCTGGATTGAGATCATTGCGGACTGTTCGTGTTCTTCATGAAGGAATGGTGAGATACTAAGCTAGGGTCTTAACTGCAGCCTTCTTTTGATGGAGAATGGTTGAATTCCCAAGAATCAGAGCAAGCTAAATGTTTATTATTTACTTTCCTTGATACCTAACCAGGAATCTGACATGAAATGTTTTTGTAGGAAACCA
Organism: Chamaecyparis obtusa; assembly: GCA_027943335.1. NCBI lineage: Eukaryota > Viridiplantae > Streptophyta > Pinopsida > Cupressales > Cupressaceae > Chamaecyparis > Chamaecyparis obtusa. Next base: position 282,337 of record BSBK01011296.1, on the reverse strand, counting down.
TGAGGATAATGATATATATAAGGAATTAAGGTGTGAATGGAGACATTAATAACAAACGTTGACAACATTTTTACCAATCAAAATTTATTGACGATATATATGGAACAACATTAAATGCTGATTAATAGATTGACAAGCTTTTTCTTTATAATGGCAGTAAAACAAAGGAGGTGTTTGCAGATGTGTCCTCAACACGACCCTTGAAAACCATATCACACAAAATTTCAAATAATAGTCTATTGACATCAAGTGTTGGTTGCCAGATTAGTTTTGGTAAAGTGCTAATGCTGCTTTGACATTTCTAAGTGCAAAGGGTCCCTCTTAACTAGTAAGATGAGTAAGACATAACCGTAGAGTCCAATTTCTCATGATTTCAGTCCTTTGAAGCACATTTAGTCCTAGAATTTGTTTAACAAAATACGAAGGCCGATTTTAACAGCAGGATGACATTATACTAGCATTTCCATCACAAGCACACAAACAAGATCCTTCTATGAAAACAAAAATAATTTTAACAAATATAATAATAAATAGATTGAGACAACAAATGAATTGGCAAAAAGTCAACCTGCAAACACACCAAAGGTACAAATCTGGACCAAAAGTCTACGTTTATGAGAAAGAAAATGATTTGATACTTAATTTCACAACTAGTCTTAAGTTACATTGTGAAAAGACTAAAACAATTTGGCTGTTCTTGTCCCAGTTCCTCAACAATCATTGCAGAAGGTTGAGATTTGCTAAAGAACTATTTCCATAGTTCTTAAATATGCATTACTATTTCTTTATATGTGCTATCCAAAGCAACTTATCTACAAATGTTTCTTTTCTTGAGTATCACAAATTTCAATACCTTCTTACAAACAAAGAATACTTATGAACTACTGAATAAAAATATCATTTCCTGGTTAGTGGAAGCCAATAAACACCTTACAAAGGGAATCATATTAAGAGTATCCAAACGGAATGAACCTAGGTCAATCAATCTATTTACTAAAATTGAAGTTACCCAAATGGTTGAATATATACAATTCAATAATCAATTAAAAATCACTTTAGCTTTCTTCGTTGTTGTATTCAAATTTATTATCTTGTTACTGCACGTGCAGGTCATAACAGTAGAACCTGGATGTTACTTTATCAGTGCAACATTGATTCCAGCTATGGAGAACCCAGATACATCATGCTTCATAAACAAGCAAGCCATTGCCATGTTTCAAGATTTTGGAGGAGTGCGAATTGAAAGTGATGTGGTAGATATTATCACCTTCCATTTTTTATAGCATTTTTTTTTAGAATTTATTTTCTCTATAATGCTTACAAAAGAGAATGAAACTAAGTGACAAATGAGCATCATATGCAGTTTGTAATAGCATGTTATTCCTTATTTCCAAAAAGGCTAGTGTCTTGGTAAACTTTGAAGACTTGATAATTGAATGCCATGGATAATATTAATTGTTTTGTAAATGGGTAAACTATTGCTTCTCTTGATATTAATAAATGTCTCAATAAAGAAAGATGATTCAATGTTTCGTGGAAAATAAATTAGCCTATGAATCATGAATCAGGGACTACAGGCTTGATTCTGAATCATCGTCATGATTCCATAATTGTCATGTAATGGACTTGAACAACATGCTCTTGCTTGATAATGCAATCAAATTAAACAATTTCAGAGTAACTTTTTATTCTAAGCACCCTAAAAGTAAATTAGACTAAATTTTATTAAGAGTAACTTGATTGATGATTTTAGACTAATGTTTAGGATCATGATTTCTCTAATAATTTTCTCTAATAATTTTATGACCACATTGATTCTTGTAAGAGACGTACTTTATATGGATTTATATTACTGTGCAAGTGTGTGTTAACATGGATGGGCCAAGCCAAGTTGAAGGTGGTGTGCTCTATTTCATGGAGTTCACTGCTGTTTGATGATAGCACACTAACTGATAAAAAGACAAAATGGCTAGATGTCAATTGTGAAGAATAGAGGGGCCAAGTGGCAATCACTATGAATGGTGGGAAAAATTAGACTACTTAATGTGATTGGCATACACAAGGACTGAGGTAAATAAATTAGACTATAGAGAGTTTTCTTTAAAATAGAGGCACACAAGAAGTGTTGTGGACGAGGAAATAAGTCAATGAGTGGGAAAAAAAAAAGGTGAGCTAAATAGATAAAATGGGAAGCACCAAGAAAAAGGCAAAAATGACTACTAGGATACACCGCCAAAAAGAGGCTTGATTAGAAGATAAGACTTTGCATAACTCAAAAAACAATTCAAAGTATATAAATCCCTAGACATGGAAAAGTCACATATGACTTTCAAATTTTAAAGATGCCACCCAAATTGACCAATAAGATTTGGTAAGGAAGAACTTAGAAATTATTATAAATATCATGAGGTCTTGACGAATAGAAATTGCTGAATTGGCAAGAGCTCATGTGTGGAACAGCTATGTTGAAAGAAGCTAAAGAAACAAAGTTAATCAAAGAATGTGACAACAATAGATATTGAAAGTTGCCAATGAGTCTAAGGCCAGTTTCTTGTCTATGCATACCAAGCTTGATATGTTCTAGTCTATGATTAAATTCATGCATGCTTGTGTTCTCATGTCCTGACATGTATTTGGATTAAAGCTGATGTGTTGCATTTCTGATTGGATTTCTAGTGTATGTAGTCTTGTGTATTAGGGTGTTATCTTCCTTAGTATCATAAATTCAATAAATAGGGAACATGATATAGTTAAAGATATAACTTTACCCGAAAAATGTAAAGCAAGATAGAACCTAGTTGAGATCTTGCAGTTATGTTAGACAAAATATTGAAGATACAATTCATAGGATTAATCGGTATTAGGGTTTAAGAACATATATTCATAATCCTTTTAATCATATTAACATATCTAATTTGTTATTTGGGTTCAAGCATAGCGGAGCTTTGAATCAGGAGACATGATAGAATGCCCCAAATGATAGGGTTCAAACTTAAACCATAACAAAGCTTGTCATTGTCCTACCCATTTTGTCCCCAATTCCAAACCCTTGGTCTATATTATCCACGTAAGGATATTTTCTCCAAGTTTCTCAAAATATATCACAAAAATTTAACAACAGATTTTGCATACAGTTGATTTCCAATTTATCGAGCAAAATTACAAATACCCAACTGAAATATAGATTTTCTATGATATCACCAATGAACAATGGGTTTTCGTCCACTGCCTCCAAGCTCAAGGGTTTTCGTCCTCAAACCTGCTGAAAGCTTAAGCTTCCAAATTCTCCAAGAGAACAATACTCAAATCATAAACCAAGCATAATGAGAATGAGCCTCTCAATGTTCTTTTAAAAGACAACCCGATGACTCTTCATTTTCCCTTTTGCCTCTCTTCATATTCTTTATTTTTCCTTTTAAAAATACCCTTTTCCACTTAAAGAGAATAAAATGGCCTTTTAATAATAAAGTGACATATTAATATGTACATTAATTTGATAGTCACTTTATTAATAAATTGTTTAATCTTTAGGCATTAAAATAAATAACCAATCGAACTCGGAAAACCATGTGTGATAGCTTGTTGGAAAGGTTTTGGCAAGAAGCTCCAAGTCCAATACTGAAATGCCAAAAATACCGAACCTTGTTGACTTACTATAAATAGTAAGTACTTGGAAACCCTAGTGAATCAACTCTAACTAGCCTAAAATTGGAATTGCCTAGGCCAAAACTCATTTTGATCCCTGTCAAGTCCTAGTTAGCCCACGGAACCAAGGAAAAATGGGCTAACAACACATAATAAATTAATGGGCTAGAAAAGGGGACGTTACAGTCCTCCCTTCCCAGAGATTGCTTGCCCTCAAGCAATCTACACCTGCATGCTGAACCCAAATACCTGTATCCTATATCTGCCTCAAGGATGATGCTCTACCAATCTGTTGCGCTACACTAGTATAAACATTACCAAGTCTGGAATTGTAAAGCAACTCATCATGAACCAATGCACCAATCCACTAAATGTCAGGATCCCAAATCACCCCACATGCATAATTAGTTGAGTCAACCTACCATGTGCTGCTATCATAAATGAGAACATCCTCAATCCAACTGAGAACCTCACTCAGCTAAAATCACATACACTTCTAATGTCAAATGATGGTGGGAGCTCAACATTATGCCAACCAGCTCCCTGAAACATAACTATCCATGAGAATGTTCCTCCCAAGTCCCACAAACAAAAGAGCCATCCACCTTTCCAACTATCTGTAATATCTTGTTGCTCTATATCAATTATAGGTGGAATGTCTGAAATGTCCAACTGCCACAACACTGCCTCTCTAACATGTATCCCAAATCGGTGACTATACTGGAGAAGCAAACTGGTTGTCCTATAGAACATGACTTCCTCCATCATGAAGGGAAGCATACCAAACCAATCACCCATCCCACACCTTTGCATCGGTCAAAATAGAAAGTTCTCAGTAGGTGGGCTGAATGGATATAAAATGCATCCCACACTGTGTAACCATAATGTGATGCACTAACCAACTCCTTCGGGAATCTTGAATCAGCACTAGGATCCCATAACTGTCTCTTTGAAACAGGAGTCACACAATGCAAATCATTGTGTGAAAAATTCACACCAACAAGCACAATCAGCGTACCGGGCTCATCAACCCCATACTGAATATACTCTACCCAAGTGTCATCATCATGCTCAACTTTGAACCTTGACTGTAATCCTGATGCAACCAAGGGATCCCAAACTCTAAATAGAAGTATGCCACAAAGATCCTCATACTCCTGGTGCTCAACTCTGATCTCATCTTCACCATGCCAGAAGTGGTGAAGCCAATCAATAGAACCCACCCAAACTATAGTGCTAACCCTGTCATCACTCAGGTCCCAAAGCAAATTGCTCTCACAGCCATTGGCTATGAGGAGATACAAATCACTGAAGGTATCTGCAACCCCACATCTATCTCCAACCTCTGTTAGACTCCCACGGATGTGTTGACTCTGCAAGTAATCTAGCTTGAAGCTACTGACACCATAATCACCCTATAACCATGTATCTGTATGAAATCTTTGTAATATAGAATAACCAATCGTCTCAGATACATATTAGTATGATGGAAAATTGACTGGTGTCCCTGCAAGCAATCTCCCATAATCATCTGAGTCAAATACCTACAGCCTCTAGTCCCATATTCTAAAGGTGGCAACCCTCCATCCCACAATGGATGATACAATCCTTGAGCCAATCCACACTTGCGCATCAACAAGCCCTCAACATGTGGATCAAAATAAAAATGATGAGCACTCCATGTTAAAGTCTTAACCTCAAAGCTGCAATGTGTATCATTATGTGAGTTCTTCTCATTCACAGCTGATTTACAATCAACATCATGCTCACATGCAACTATCTCACTGCTGCTAATGGAACCTTCTTGTACTAACTCACCCACTCGAAGTTCATCAACTTCGGTTACCAGTTGGTCCTCCTCAACTGTTACATCTAAATGTTGAGCTAAAGTAAAGCGTGACAAATTTAATTTTTGATTAAGCTCAACAATCTGATTTTCAGCTACCCGAAGTGCCACTAAGGTATCCTCTAGGGTGTCCTTAGCATTCCTGATCTCATTGGTACATGTGTCTACTTCTTCCTTCTTCCTCAAAGCTTCTAAATAAATCTGCGTAAGATCAAGGAGATGTTCACGATCTGAAAGATGTAGATAATCTGATTTCATTGTTTTCAGCCCTTCTTGGAACACTAACAACTGTGAAAATTCCTCCGAGTCCCTTTTGTTTCCCCTCCAACTGTTCCTTCCAAAGGTGTTTTTCAATCATTCCATATATGTCATCAAAACATGATACAGTTGCAATAATTTTATTCTCCGTTACTTTCATTTGATTCTCCAAATTTGGGGAACTAGTAGGTGTATGAGAGAAATTTGATACACATGAAGTAGGGGAATACACATCTTCACCCATATCAATGCCAAGAATGTTATCTTTCATGTCCAATGGTGTAAAGGGAATAGGGACAGCACTATGGTCAGAAACAGATCCATCACAAAAAGAATTCACACCAAAAATAGGGACCAATTCACCCAATCCAATGAAAGCATCAGTACTAACAAAGGAGTTGGAGTCTTCATCACCAGCTGATTGAACAACATACTCACATGAGCTGTCAACATGCTCAACAAGTGCACTAGTGTAGGCAGCCTCGTAGAATACCTCTACCTCCAGTCTACCTATTAATAGACCTGTGCAATTGCTTACATCTTTTCCTTGATCAAGTGTAGGTTGAAAATCAACAGAAGTTGGTTGCTCTTCTTTAGTAAAACATCTTGTAACCTCTACATTTTCTGCCTCCTCTTTAGCCTCTCCTTCATGTATTGATTCAATATTTGCTTTACAATCTCCTGCTTTGATGACAACCTCATAAGGTTTTTCTTCAATAACTAGTTTATTTTTTTGTTCACTCATGGGCTGAATAATGACAACTGATAACTCTTCATATAAATCTCTGCACCTATCTTGTGCAAGTAGATCCCGAACCAACTCATGGTACTTCTTCTTTGCCATCAAAGTCTTGTGTTGTAGCTTTGGATGAAAGTCCATGAAACTAGAGAAGGTTAAATCTCTCTAAACTGTTAAAGAACAAGATCGTATATAGAAAGAATCTGAATGCTTACTAATGCTTGATATTGCCACTGTGATTGATATCAACCATTGAATAAGCATCCCTTATAAATACACTAATAGGTAGTCATATATATGTAGAGGTGTGACTCTTACAATAGAGTCACAACTCTACATATATGTAACTACTAATTAGTTTGCTGATTAATTAACATTAGTCAAGCAGCACTGATTCATTTAAATGGTTATGTATATTAAATACAATTATACACACGCATATATGTGTGCGTGTGTGTATATATATATATATATATATATATACACACACATATAGATATATGTTTATAGTATACATTCCATCAATCAGATCAATGCTATTCTCTAACACTCCCTCTTAGCAAGAGAGGATTGATTAGTGTGTTATCACAATCCCTAGCTTATTCGGAACTAGATTTAGTGATAACTAACACAACTTCATAGCAAGATATCTGACACAACTCGGGACATCATCATGATGTACTCATCCTGATAGAAGAGTTATTGCAATCCCCGACCAATTCGGAACTAGATTTAGCGATAACAATCAAGATATCCGGCACATTTTGGGACAACAACTTTATGTAGTCTCATCTTGATTCACACGTTATAATCCCCGACCAATTTGGAACTGAATTTAATAACTCCAGAACATTCAGTGTCAGGACTAATGACTATAATACATAGTTATACGGTATACCTGACACTAGGTCAAGCTATTGTATAAGTCGTCACTTAGCAATAGTAACCTAACACATATGAAAGATCGTCACCTTTCATAAAATAACACGAGTAATATTGCAATATTTTCCATTTATAATATTCATGAATATAAATTACACATAATTTAGATTTAATCTCAGAATTTAAAACTATGGTTTAGTCATACCAAGTTTAGCTCTAAAGTATTCTATTTTCAACCTAGCAGGGGCTTGGTGAAAGTATCAGTATTTCTTCAGTCTTGATGTAAACCAACTTGATAAGGTTTTCCACATAGTCCAACAAGTAACTCCCTGTTCTCCTTCTGATTCTTAATTGTGTATTCTTAATTTTTTTCTGTAAGTAAATCATTTTCATTTTTCTTTATCACTAATGTTTTCTTCAAATTTCACATCCCTACTGATTTCAACAGCTCTTTGACTTGGAACATAGATTTTGTATCCATTTTGTTGAGGATTGTATGGTACTGAATACTCCCTCTTAATCCCAACAGAAATGCAGAATTCTTTAAAATTCTTTAGAATAAGGAATATTCCTCTTCTTTGACTTCAACAATGTCTACATGATTTTTCTTCTTTTCTGGACAGAACCTGTGAGTGTGTCTGAACTTATCACACTTGTAGTATTGAACTTTGGAGAGATCTCTGTGGTTTCCTCTTTTCCTTTTGAAATTCTTTTCCCCTTGGTTGTTTTCTTTCACATGTAGAGCTTGAATTTCTCCCTCTTTAGTTGGGCCTATTCCTCTTGAAATTAACAGAGATTCCTCCTGAGTGCAGTCATTCTTTAGTTGATCAAACTTGGGTAGAGAAGGACGACCAATTATGCATTGAATGAATGATTCCCATGAAATAGGCAAACCTCTAAGAGCTAGAAGTGTTAGTTCCACATCGTCCACATTGTTTCCCATGGTAGAGAGTTGATCCTTTATTTCGGTGATTCTTAGGAAATAAGATGTTATAGTTTCTCCCTTATTCATCTTTATGCTCAAGAGTTGCTGCTTTAGGGTCAGTAGTCTGCTCGTATTATTAATCTCATATGTATTCTTAATGGTGTTGAATACTTCATATGCTGTTGTTAAATTTGCGATAGAAGGAAGAATGTGATCTTAAACAATTATAATTTTCTTGGCTTTGTTGTTTCCTCTTTTCCATGTTGTTTTCTCGGATTCACTCTCTAGTATTTTCAGATCCTTCTCAACATAAGTGTCTAGTTCAAGTTCTTGTAATAGAGATATTATTCGAATTTTCCATGAGAAGAAGTTGACAGCACCTTCTAATCTATCTTCAACTTTCATGCTGTTCATTATTATAAATTATAATTCTCTTTTATAATTTTCTTTTATTCTCAAGGAATGTATTGTGATATATTTCTGATTTTATTTTTTAATCGTTTTGAATTTATTGTGTATTCTAGATAGAAGTGTTTGTTTGGACAGCAGTTACTATCGATGCTGAATCAGAAGTGTTTGTATACTTGTTGCTGAGTATCGCTGAATGAAGTATCGACCAAATTTTAACAATACTTGACGCTGACCAAGTTTGTCGCTGTCAAATATTTATCGCTGTCTATAATGCTTGTCGCCGTCTACAATACTTGTCGCCAAGTATGGTGAGTATCGGCCAAGGTAAATGTATTTTGCTGCTGACATCCAAAGGATCGACCACGATAAGTATTTGTTGCTGTGTAAGGTGTCGATCTTTATTGCTGTATACAGTGTCGACCAAAGACAATGATATTATTGCTGCATAAGGTTTCGAACAATGATCTTATTGCTGTGTAGAGTGTCAACGCTGTATGTATGCTGTTCTTTATCTTTGATTCTTTTCTATAGAGGCTCTGATACCATGTTAAAGAACAAGATCGTATATAGAAAGAATCTTAATGCTTACTAATGCTTGATATTGCCACTGTGATTGATATCAACCATTTAATAAGCATCCCTTACAAATACACTAATAGGTAGTCATATATACGTACAGGTGTGACTCTTACAATAGAGTCACAACTCTACATATATGTAACTACTAATTAGTTTGCTGATTAATTAACATTAGTTAAGCAGCACCGATTTATTTAGATGGTTAGGTATATTAAATACAATTATACACACATATATATGTGCATATATATATATATATATATAGTATACATTCCATCAATCAGATCGATGCTATTCTCTAACATGAACCTGGGGTGGAAGTGTGTTATAGTCATCATACATGTCGAGTATTTCTGTCATTTTATCAGGTTGTGAATTCTGGACTAACTGTCGTTCCTTAAAGACTTTTTCCAAACCATGCATCTTTCCCATAGCTAGATACTACTTTCAATGCTCTTGCTGGATAAAGAAATCACCAGAATAGTTGCTCAGCAACAAACTTATGTCTCCAATCAACTGTGAACTTCAATCACCAAAAAGGAAAAATTTTGCTACTCCCTTCGAACCGGTTGAGTTGCTTCAGATTTCACTGAAATAGGCTACCCTGTTTTTCCCTTCCTTTTTCAACTTGAGAGCACAATTGTTTGTTTTCAGATTGTTTTCAATGATATGAGTTCTAAGTATTCAAAACACTCTGTAGCGATCTTCTGCAGTCATAAATGAATTTGCCACACGTATCTGTCCGTAGCTGAAAACGTGGTTGCTCTGTGGCTTCCTAGTCCCTGCCAAAACTCACCTAGCTCGACCTTTGAAATATTATGTTTGACTGGAACCTGTTTTGCTAGCACACATTGACGGTGTTTTCTTTAGCTACCAACCCGATAACTATTGTGAATGGATACAAGTGCCGACCAGTGAAAAGTAACAGTTATTGATTCTCCCAGCTTGGTTCTATTACCGTTTTTTGTTACGTTGCTTCAGAAACGACATCATCTTTATACTTCCTGAGTTGTTGATAGTCACTACCAAACCAATAGATGCTGGCACGTTATTCTCAGAGAGTTCAATACTGTTACAGGTCACCAAATCCCTTCAGCTGGTAGTCCCAACCAGTTAACAGAACTTAATCCCTACATGAAGTGCATTCAATTCCTCTCCCATATGATAAGTGCCAAACGCTGCTTTCTCCACAAATCTTAGATGTCATTCTTTGCTACCCCACGGCAATGGCATATATCTCTCGGTAGAGAAGTCTCAATTATCCATCGTTCCCAAATTATTAGCATGAGATTAGTGCACTATCTTATCAAACATTTAAGGCAATACAATATGGTACCAACACGCTCAAACCTTTGTGTGCATAGGCTCGCGATATGCCAGAAATTGATGGCGGCTGCATTTAAGCTTTTCCAGATACCAAGAATGCAGTTTAAACTCTTCACGTGCTCACGAAAAAACTCCACAATCAGACTCTTCGATTCATGTTCTCTGTTCTCCAACACTAAGAGTATTATTTAATGTTTTCCAATCTTTAATATTTCGCTTCTATAGTCTGTGTAAGTATTTGCCCAAACAATAGGAAAAATCAAATTATAATAAGGCGCATGAGCTTTCCGACTTCGGCCTCAGACAAATCATTATTAATTCCCTACTATCATTTACGAGAAAATATCATTCCCAAATGTTAATGTTTCTGGAAAGGTTATAAAAATTGCCCCAAACATTAAAATCACAGAAATATTAAACTTCTGTCACCTTGATAATATTTGATCTTTAACTTGCCCACGACTATAGTCTGACGCCACAATATACAAATACTTCAGTCTTCGCTAATAGCAGACTCCAAAAAAATTACTACATCCTTTCAACTCAAGAAAATATTAATTTATCTAGCTTTCGTACCAAACTCACAAATTCATATCACTTCAATTTAAAATATATGGACTGAAAACTATAGAGCTGACAATATTATTTAATTCCTTGGCTCCGGATATGTAATGGTCATGAAGTTAAAACTTTTAAATATTAATTCAAAGCGGTGGTAAATATTGTTTCTAAAGCCACCCCTTGAAGCAGACGGACCCGCACAATTAGATATGCTCAGTCAGCCTTTACTTACACCAGATACCATACGCCAAGACTCCACAGCAATACAAAATATCGAGAATAATCTTATTTTCAAAATCTTAAAAAAATCCTTATTTTCTGCAAATTTGTCTCTGCCCAAAATTTAAAATGAATTCTGCAATGTTGAGTCTTGAGGCTGGTAGGATACATTGCTTTTTTGATATCACTGTATTATTTCCGAAAGGATATTTTTTCCAAATTTCTCAAAATATATCACAGAAATTTAACAACAAATTTTGCGTGTAGTTGATTTTCAATGTATCCAACAAAATTATAAATAACAAATTAAAATATAGATTCTGTATGATATCTCCAACAAACAATGGGTTTCCGTCTACTGCCTCCAAGCTAGAAGGTTTCCGTCCTCAAACCTATTGAAAGCTAAAACTTCTAAATTCTTCAAAAGAACAATACTCAAATCATAAACCAAGCATAATGAGAATGAGCCTCTCGATGTTCTTTTAAAAGACAACCCAGTAACTCTTCATTTTCCCTTTAGTTGTCTCTTCATATTCTTTATCTTGTCTCTTTAATTTTCCTTTTAATCTTTAGGCATTAAAATAAATAATCAATCGGACTTAAAAAACCATGTAATAGCTCGTTGGAAAGGTTTCAACAAAACGCTCCAAGTCCAATACTGAAATGTCAAAAATACTGAACCTTATTGACTTACTATAAATAGTAAATACCTAGACACCCTACTAAATCAATTCTGATTGGCCTGAAATTGAAATTGCCTAAGTCCAAACTCATTTTGATCCCTGTCAAGTCCTGATTAGCCCACAGAACCAAGGAAAAATTGGCTAACAACACACATCATGAATTAATGGGCTAGAAAAAAGAGACATTACATGGTCCCCTCTTCAGAAACTCCAAGGAACTGTCATTTATCAATTTGAAGGTCTAACGATACATAGTATTTGAATTGTGATAAATTGATGATCAAAATAATCTTATATGTTCTCTAAATGCATTAGTATCTATTTTTTTGTGTAATCATATTTTTTTGGTTTTTCTTTTACTTAATTTCACCGAGTCCCAAGTCTGAATCAGAATTTTATGTTGCCATATTACTTCACATTATATTTATAAATTTTATTTCCTAACCATACTTAGATGTCAAAGTGACTGTAAAAGCACGAGGGCTTTTCATTAGTCATTTGAACGTCTAATAGAATAATTGATCAGCCAAAGCTTATCTCAAAAAAATTTAGATCATTAGCCTGGTAAGCCAAACTGTTTGATTTATAAACTTCATTTTCGGAAGTTTCAAACTCCACCTCATCTATTCACATCTCAACTCATTATTCATTCACCATTTCCAATTGAGGATCATATCATTGAAGGAAATAGCCAGCAAGATCCAATTTCAATCCTAAAGGAGAGCCCGGTTTAATTTATATCATGTTTTATTTCCTAACTGAGCTTAGATGTAAAAGTGATTGGGTAAAAACACGAGCTTTTTCATTAGTCATTTGAACTTCTGATAGAATAATAGATTATCAGAAACTTTATCTTAGATTTGTAAACTTCATTTTCAGAAGTTTCTTAACTCCACCTCATCCATTCTCGTCTCAACTCAATGTAGTAAGCACAAACATTTTGCTTTACTTCTTTATATTATGATGAAGTTGTATTTTGAAACTGGTGTTAATTAATTGTGGTGATCTCCACATGAATGCGACACATTTCCAAAGTAGTCATGTTCCTATGTTTTTATCAGGTTTCAATATATTATTTCTATATGTTTCATCTTGTATGTACACAAGGACTAGAGGAAGCTTTTGACCATTAAAGATGGGATCTAGTCTTATGCATGACTTGGTGGCAATGCAGGTTGTAACCGCAGATGGATGTGAGAACCTTACCAACTGCCCTCGAGAGACTTGGGAAATTGAAGCAGTAATGAATGGTGAGCCATGGCCTCTTAAAAGGTGAACTAGTTCATCTGTCGATAAATGTAAAAATCGTATCAGCTGTCCTCGTGAGAAGGAAAATGAAGCACTTATGTGTGGTGTTTTAAAACATAAACATTATGATGTTTTAAGAGTTTTGCATTCAACGTCCATGTCATAACTCCTTTCTAAGGAGAAACAAATAGAAATGCATTTAAGTCAATCTTACTGTGAAGCAACTGATTTTAGACCATTGGAACTTTACTTTTTAGTTGAATTTTTCAAGTGCTGGAAAATTAGTCTGCATCATTTCATTCACAAATAGACGCAGAAGTGTGTAGTATTGACAAAAACTGCTAAAAGGCAATACTGTTCAGAAATAAAAATGGGGATCATGTTAAAAATGAAATACTGGAAAAGGTATAGTATTCTATCGAGTAAGTTTTGCAATTATTAAAAAATTGAATCAATCTAAAATATATACTGTCACAAGTGTTGCATATAAATTCGTGTCTCTTGTGTTTGCCCCTTTTGCTTGGCGAGTCAATTAAAAACCAATTTAAGATTTTAAATGAGAACTGTTTTTGTCCCCGCTCTTTGAATTTCATAAGAAATGAAAGAATTTATTTTAAAAACTTGATGAAAATGTAACAACATAAACTTGTTTGAAATATTTCTACATTAAAAATATTTTATTTTCAGTATAGCAACATTAAAAATAATCCTGGCAAATCCCTATGGATACTAGGTAAAGGTATCTGTCAGACTATATTGTTTGTTATAATTTTGTTATTTGTTGTGAAATCTCATTTTTTTAGCTCTATAAATAAATGTAAATTCTTAGTTATTTAATTTTCTAAGATTAGAAATTCTAATAGTATATAGATACACACTAAAAAATTTAAAAATAAAAATACATTATAAATTTTGGTTCATGAACACAATAAGGCTTTCAAAAATATAAATACATATATAAAATTTGTTAATATAAAATACAATTTAGTGAGATCTAAATATTTCATAAATTCATATAATTTGAATCTATTAAAACAAACAATACAACCCCTTCGACTGACTAAAACAATTGTTTATTGTGTTTCACCTCTGAATTAGTGATAAAATATCTTAAAGAAGGAAATCGGTCATGTTAGCAAGAAGTGGACGAAGAATCATCATAGAAGCTAATTTTTTCTATATTGTAGAAGTAAACTCTATAAGGTTGAAGTAAATTGAACAAAAAAAAGTTTGCACCTATAGTTCTATTTAAGATTTTGTTCCTTTTCAGGTGAACTCCAAATAAAGTTGTTAAATCTTAGACTTGGAAATGAATCGTTTTGATTCTATTTCTTTGTAAGAAGAAGAGTCATACTTGAATATGAGCTTGGGAGACCGTTGTTTTCAAACCCTAGAATTCTATTGGTTATTTCTTGTATTGTGCTTGTTTAGTGAACTTGTTTATTATTATAGATTTATATTTCAGTACCTTTTTGTAGTTGAATGGAACAAACCTTTGGAAGCTTCTCATATTCACTGTGATTCACCTTAGAAAAATGATTCAATTGAAAATGGGTGATTTTTAATTGTTTGAAGATATTTGCATGTGATTGTAATTCAAGTTATAATTTCAATTGCTTAGTATGAAATGATGAATGGATAGAAGTTATACTATTTTTATTCTTTTGAAGATTTGAATAATATAGTTGAGATTTTATTTATTATATTTGGAAATTAAGTGTGCTAAAACAAGTAATACTTATTGAGATCCAAATTAACATGTCATGCTTTATGTGATGAAGTGTAGTGTCCCATATGAAATCAGAGTAAAACAAAATTATGCTTTATTCATGATTACACAAACTTAAATCCTCAAGTATAGCAATAAGAAGCTTTTAGCTACATCTGAAATTTGGACATTAATTGTGGTGGAGGTTGGAGCCTAGATGGCTACGGCTTCTTGATATTATAAGAGAAGATGTATTACAAAAAGGGGGTCATTACATTTATAAACCTGTGCAAGTTACTTTCTGAGTATCCTTAGTTCGCATTCAAGTGCAAGGGTAGAGCATACTCATAACTTGTCTCCTAAGACCCTTTACGAGATTGTAGCACTTGATCTTTCAAACTCTTGATGTCTCAGATAAGCTCACAAGGTCTCTATTTATAGCATTTAAAGGTCAAAGGGTAGTTTTAATGTTTGGTAGTTATGAACATTGGGTAGTGGTAGTGAAGTGGACTTTCTTTAGTGGATATGAAAATGGAGAGGTAAGTGGGGATAATGGGGTGGTAGTGGAGCTAGTGGAGATAGTGGATTGGTACGTATTTTTGGAATATAGTGGAAGTGGGATGGTAGTGGAAAATAAGTACATACTTGAGAATGATGTAAGCTCATGTAAACAACTTATTACAAATTACCCCTTTATTACTAAATATTAATATCTTCTCAAAATATTAATGTCATGGACAAATATATGTCCATAAAATATTAATATTTAAAAGGGAAGAATATTAATGTTTCTCTAATGACCTATGACTCATTATGTACTATCACTTTTATTGAACCAAAAAGTGAAAATGGTCCACTTAACACCCATAAGTGGCTACGAGGATCTATACATTTTAAATAGGTGTACATCTTGCATTCATATTTTCAATTTTAATGTGGGCGATGTCATGACACAGAGACGAGCACATGTGCTCACTATGATTTATTTACAACTTAAAAAGACAAAGTAGAGGTCCACCATGTCTTCCATATGATATTTTATTTAGGTGATAAATAAATACATAATTAATTATTACTATATACACTACGTACATTAGATGTAATAGACCACCTTGTTACATTGTCATCTGAGGTCTACTATTCACCTTTCTAGGATGCTACAACGTCCAATATCAGGATTGGGATGGAGTCCTAGCAATTTTAAGACATTGTCAAATTCCATTAAATACTCGTACCTATAAGTATGTTTGAGCATCTTCTTCATGGGGGATATTGTATTCGGGTAACGCTAATCACAAAGAATTTGGGTGTCATGATGCTCAATGATCCATTCTAGCTGGCTTCCAGGGAAATGTTTAGCGAGATAGATTATATCGAATAATGTAGTGGGTAAGTGCACAAAGATGGGGGACCAAAAAGGGGGTATAAGATGCCACATTTTTCCTGAAATCGGCAAACTCTGAACTTCAAGAAGAAATTGAAGATAGTTAGACTCAAAATTTTAAGATGCGACAAGAACAAGAGTTGCAATACTCTGAATCTAGTTGTTAAACTACTAATTTATTTTGAAAATGGTGAAGATTAAGACCCTCAAAAAGGGGGAGCACAAAAAGTGGTCGATCCTATTTTTTGTGAAAAAACATAACATAGCATCTGGTGTGCTCCCCCTAAAATGTTAACTTTTTTTTTG
Organism: Chamaecyparis obtusa; assembly: GCA_027943335.1. NCBI lineage: Eukaryota > Viridiplantae > Streptophyta > Pinopsida > Cupressales > Cupressaceae > Chamaecyparis > Chamaecyparis obtusa. The sequence goes on along the minus strand of BSBK01011296.1, from coordinate 265,617 downwards.
AATTTTTTTAATCGCTCCAGTGAGAAGTTAGCTAACACCACGTAGTAAATCCCGGATTTTTTTGCTATTTTTTTGATGAATGTATAATTTTTGATGAATTTACGAAGTGCACACATCCTGAAAACATGAAATTTCTGTGTGCTCCCCCTAGAAATCATTTAAAACTAATCAAAAATCAAATTTTCTTTTTTTTTAAAGTGTGTAGAATGGAGTCTAGTTTCTAAAAATGTAACTTGTTGCAAAATTCGATGAACGAGCCAAAATCTATGCCCAAAATGCTACACGGTTTTTTACAAAAAAAATGGACATACACACAAAAGAAATTAGAGATGAAAAACTTAACATAATCAGAATTCAAAATAAATTATATGCTTAGATAGCTAACAGAGAGATTTGCAATATCACGTTGTCTGATTTTTACATTATTGAACCATGAGTAAACTTGACGAAGAGCACACAAAAAAAGTTGTCATTTTTTTGTATGTCTGTTGGAAAACATGTCTCGGGCCTATTTGAATCCTCCAAGCCTTTGGGTTGGATCTCCAAGGCAAATCCAAGCCTTAGGATTGGTAAATTCCAATGTCTTACCAAGCACGTACGCCCTATAAGGCGTGCGCACTATGGAAATCTATGACTTCCATAGGGCATGCACGCTTTAGGGTGTGCGCCCTATTTAAGTCATAGATTTCAATTGTGAGGAGAAATAGTCAAAGTGAGAGGAAGATCTCTCTCTCTCTCTCTCCCTTATCTCTCTCTCTCTCTCTCTCTCTCTCCCTTATCTCTCTCTCTCATCACCCACTCCCTCTCTCTCTCTCTCTCCCTTATCACTCTCTCTCTGACCTTCCCCTTCTCTCTCTCCTACTCTCTCCCCTTCCCCTCCTCTCTCTCTCCTACTCTCTCCCCTTCCCCTTCTCTCTCTCTCCTACTCTCTCCCTTTTTGTTGTTTTGCATAGGGTGCACGCCCTATAGGGCGCATGCACTATAGCGCGCTTGTGCTATGCAAGAGTATGCATAACACTTTTTAGTTTTGCATAGGGCGCATGCGCTATAGCGTGCTCGCACTATGCAAGAGTAAAATAAACGGTCTTCTTTGTTAAAGATCTCGTGAAAGAGGCCCACTTTTTCTGTATGTTGTCTGAGTTATCCGACAAATATTCTCTTTTCATGGTGTTGATAGTGACAAAGAAGCATAATCTATCAATTTGCACCATCTTTTTGTTTAAAAATCAACATCGAATTGTGAAAGTCAATCATTATCACCGAAATTTATCGATTGAGGTAAGTTTTTTATTTTTTTACATGTCAAATGTGAATAAAGAGTGTTTTGGTTTATAATTGGTATGATATAGACTTGTTCAATACATAATTTGATATAATGACAACCTTTCTCTTCTATTTTTTGGGGCAATACCGGAGGTTTTCTCTGCTCAGCTCTTTCCTCTAGTGCTCCTATTGAACTGAGCTGTAAAATATTTCTCATTATTAATAAAAAAACTTTATGATGTTATGTCAATGGCTTGCAGGAACATAATACTTGGAAGGCCATGGAAGAGCCTTAAGGAACCAACTTAATTCAAGGATGCACTATCTCATTTCCTTTCCAACTTCTCTCTCTCCGAAACGGAAGGTTTACATTTTGGTTTATCTAGATAGTGTACCCTCCTAGGCCACCTAGTGTACCTAGTGCCTCCACCACATCAAAAATCAAACCAGACTTTGCACCCTGATCCTAACACCTTAGATCATCTCAACATGGTACATTTTCCATGTTACAACTTCCCATTCACTCCTATCCAGTCATCCTTCACCATTCTTCTACTATAGCCTTTCTAGGCCTGTCTAGTAGCCCTTCAAACCTTGAAATCAGCAATTCATTCACAATATCCCCAAACAACCTAGCAACGTTTTTACACTTTCAAATACCCTTTTCAGAATTACTAAGTTAATATCATTCTCAGACTTTCACGATCTAACTAGTGAACACTTCCTTCACCACCTAACCCTTCAACCAAGCCTAATTAGCCATTGCCCAAAGAAGAAACTATATCATCCACTAATCTCTAGGACTCCACAACCCCAAACAGTCTTGATAAAGGATAAAATACAACCATTTTTCAACTTAGTTTGCCCATATTCACCCATCTACACTCCTATTCAATAAACCCTCATTATTTGGGCTAGAAACCAAGGGTTTTAGAGAAATCACCCTATCAAACCACTCACAACTCTAATCAAGGTTCTAACACCTTACAATGCATCCAAATAGACCATTCCAACCCTTAACTACCCTCTCCATCCATCAGATTACTCCCAGCAATGACTGGTGTGGGACCGGTTTCCCTTAATCAATAATCTTTCTCCATTTGGGTTCTTCAACACTCCTTCCCAAACTCCTGCATAAGGTCAATGTATTACAAGGAGTTATGGTACATTTGACTCACCACACCAATCTTAATAAACACATTAGTGGGTGAGTCAAAGTATTTTATGGAGACTTTGCTCCGATTGTTGTCTACAGCCCAATACTGGCACAGTCACGTATACTAGTGAGTGCCTTAACCTTATTCCCAAACAAAACACTGAAACAAATTCAGTAACATGTACACAAAACCAAAAGAAGGTTGTTTACATCAAGATCCAATCAAAAATACATTGCCAATCATGTTTTTGAAGTTGATCTATATTGACTGTACCTCGACAAAGAACTAAAGTTGCAGAGAATTAAACTTTTATTGATACAAAAAGTTCTTTTTACATTGTCTTTTCAATCCACACAGCCTATGAATCTACCCTACACTCCTCACACTTCTCTATTCACGCCTATACTATCAAATAATCCTTCCTAAGGTTGGCCAACTGCCTGGAACCAGTTACAGTCAATTTAAATGACTGTTTACTTGTAGTTATTTGTTTAGATTACTTGGAAGGCCATGGAAGAGCCTTAAGGAACCAACTCAATTCAAGGATGTACTATCTCATTTCCTTTCCAACTTCTCCCTCTCTGAAACAGAAGGTTTACATTTTGGTTTATCCAGATTAATACATTTGCTTCCATTACTAGGTTTTACCTTCTTCCCTTGCAGCTGTTCTATTCCTTGTTTCACACATTTTCTCTTTTCAGGTCTAGATGCCTTTGATGGAAAATTGGTGACAAAATCATTGCATAAGACTTGTATTTTTGTATTCATACGTGATGGAAGGCTATTATGCACTTGTCCTCCTTTAAAATACTTGTAAGGACTACATTCTTTGACAACAGGGAAAATATGGACATTAAGTTTAATTTTGTTTTTGCTATCATCTACCCGCTCAAAAATGCAGGCATCTCCATCCTCAAGATTATTGGAAATTGAAAAATATCTCCATCCATGAATCAAGGAAGCTTCAAGGAGATCTCTGAGGAATCATACAGGCCATTCCCTTCTGTTAGGATCCGCAAGAGTCACCATTGTTCTTTCTCTTGGTAATTTGAGTTTATCTACAAATGTGTTCGGTGTTGTCTGCAGAACAAATTTTCATATAAAATAAGAAACATTACCTTAAGAACCATCTAAACGATGTTATTAAAAAACATGTAACAAAACACAGAAACCCAAAATATCCTTTAGACAATAATAGATTGGCTTCTTGAACCCCTGTCAAACACGTAATAGAGATTGTTGAATATCACCCCAAATCTAAAGACAATCTTTCTAAATAAAAGTAGGCATAGAGAGAGGCCAGGGATTCTTACAATCCTAAAATATCGGTATACACTATATGGTCTCAACACCTACCCATTCTTCTAGCCACCAAACCCTTGTTTTTAGGGTCACACAACTAGGGCCTACACAAATGGAACCTTACAACTTCTTCCAAATCAAACCGGTTGATCAAACACATCAGTATGGATCCCAAAATCCATAATCCACCATTAAAACATCTACTCTTAAGGATTTACACTCACCAAAATGACTAATGCCAAAACAGGGCTCTCCCAATCATTGATTGTGACCCCAAATCCAGTCACTGTCAAGAACACCAGTAATTTCCTCTGGAAAGATAAATAACAACCAAGGCAAGTTCCTTAAATCATACACCAATCCAAATCACATTTTATGAAAATATTTTAATTCACTGGTCTTAGATTGCACTTTGAGCTGAAGTGTCCCTCAAGGTCCCTTCAACATGAAATTGGTGATCTTTACGGGGTCATATCTCAAAGCTCGTGCGAGGTAGCATCGAGCTGTCAGGTGCTACGTGACTGTGTTGTCGGGGCCTAAAATAACCTGTCTCAATTTTCAGAGTTGAAGTTCATTTAAATTTGGCAACACATTCTCGGTCGATGTCACATCTCACAGTGTTCCTCAGTTGAAATGGCCAACATTGCGTATCTTTCAAACCGACAGTCGTAGCATCAAACTGTCTATTCCAATAGCTCCAAATGGCCAAGTAAACACTAATGGAAACCTCTTTTTCCACACACAGTCATTCAAACGCCGCTGATGACTCCGAGTTGAAGTGTCCCTCAAGGTCCCTTCAGCATGAAATCAATGATCTTTACGGGGTCATATCTTGGAGCTTGTGCGAGGTAGCATCGAGTCATCAAATTCTACAGGACCGTGTTGCTGGGGCCTACAATAACCTATCTCCATTTTTAGAGATTCAAGTTCATTTAAATTTGGCAACACATTCTCGGTAGATGTCAGAACTCACACTGTTCCTCAATTCAAACAGCCAACATTGCGTATCTTTCAAACCATCAGTCGTAGCATCAAACCGTCTATTCCAACAGCTCCGAATGGTCGGGTAAACGCTAGAGGCAACCTCATTTTACACACACAGTCATTCGAACACCGCCGATGACTCTGGGTCGAAGTGTCCCTCAAGGTCCCTTCAGCATGAAATCGGTGATCTTTACAGAGTCATATCTCAGAGCTCGTGCGAGGTAGCATCGATCCATCAGCTGTTATGGGACTATGTTACCGGGGCCTACAATAGCCAATCTCAGTTTTCAGAGATTCAAGTTCGTTTAAATTTGGCAACACATCTCGATCGATGCCAAAACTTAAAGTGTTTCTCAATTCAAACGAACAACATTATGTATCTTTCAAACCGTCAGTCGTAGCATCGAACCGTCTATTCCAATAGCTCTGAATGGTTAGGTAAACACTAGGGACAACCTCATTTTCCACACACAGCCGTTTGAATGCCACTGACGACTCCAAGTTGAAGTGTCCCTCAAGGTCCCTTTAGCATGAAATTGGCGATCTTTACGGGGTCATATCTTAGAGCTCATGCGAGGTAGCATCGAGTCGTCAGGTGCTACGGGACCATGTTGTTGGGGCCTACAATAACCTATCTCAATTTTTAGATATTCAAGTTTGTTTAATTTTGGCAACACATTCTTGGTCGATGTTAGAACTCAAAGTGTTCCTCAATTCAAACAGCCAACATTACGTATCTTTCAAACCGTCGGTCGTAGCATTGAACTGTTTGTTCCAATAGCTCCGAATGGTCGGGTAAATGCTAGGGGAAACCTCTTTTTCCACACACGATTGTTTGAATGCCACCGACGACTCTGGGCCGAAGTGTCCCTCAAGGTCCCTTCAGCATGAAATCGGTGATCTTTACGGGGTCATATCTCAGAGCTCGTGCGAGGTAGCATCGAGCCGTCGGGGCCTATGATAACCTATCTTAGTTTTCAAAGATTCAAGTTCATTTAAATTTGGCAACACATTCTTGGTCGATGTCAGAACTCAAAGTGTTCCTCAGTTCAAATGGCCAACATTGCATATATTTTAAACCGTCGGTCATAGCATTGAACCGTCTATTCTAACAACTCTGAATGGATAGTTAAATGCTAGGGGTAACCTCGTTTGCCACACAAAATCGTTCAAACGCCGCTGACGACTCTAGGCCAAAGTGTCCCTCAAGGTCCCTTCAGCATGAAATCAACGATCTTTATGGGGTCATATCTCAAAGCTCGTGTGAGGTAGCATCAAGCTGTCAGGTGCTACGTGACCATATTGTCGGGGCTTACAATAACCTATCTCAGTTTTTAGAAATTCAAGTTCGTTTAAATTTGGCAACACATTCTCGGTCGATGTCAGAACTCATAGTGTTCCTCAGTTCAAACGACCAACATTGCGTATCTTTCAAACCGTCGGTCGTAGCATTGAACCGTATGTTCCAATAGCTCCAAATGGCTGAGTAAACACTAGGGGAAACCTCATTTTCCACACACAATCATTCGAATATCGCCGATGAATCCAGGCCGAAGTGTCCCTCAAGGTCCCTTCAACATGAAATCAGCGATCTTTATGGGGTCATATCTTAGAGCTCATACGAGGTAGCATCGAGTTGTCAGGTGCTACAAGACCGTGTTGTCGGGGCCTACAATAACCTGTCTCCATTTTCAGAGATTCGAGTTCATTTAAATTTGGCAACACATTCTCGGTCGATGTCAGAACTTACAGTGTTCCTCAGTTCAAACGACCAAAATTGCATATCTTTCAAATCGTCGGTCGTAGCATCAAATCGTCTGTTCCAACAGCTCCAAATGGCTGGGTAAATGCTAGGGGCAACCTCATTTTCCACACACAGTCGTTCAAACGTCGTCGACAACTCTGGGCCGAAGTGTCCCTCAAGGTCCCTTCAGCATGAAATCAGCGATCTATATGGGGTCATATCTCGGAGCTCATGCAAGGTAGCATCGAGCCGTTAGGTTCTACAGGACCGTGTTGCCGGGGCCTATAATAACTTGTCTCATTTTTTAGAGATTCAATTTTGTTTAAATTTGGAAACACATTCTTGGTCGATGTCAGAACTCACAATGTTCCTCAGTTCAAACGGCCAACATTACGTATCTTTCAAACTGTCAGTTGTAGCATCGAACCGTCTGTTCCAACAACTCTGAATGGCCGGGTAAATGCTAGCAAAAACCTCATTTTCCACACATAGTCATTCAAACACCGTCAATGACTCTGGGCCAAAGTGTCCCTCAAGGTCCCTTCAACATGAAATTGGTGATCTTTACGGGGTCATATCTCAAAGCTCGTGCGAGGTAGCATCAAGCCATCAGGTGCTATGGGACTGTGTTGCTGGGGCCTACAATAACCTATTTCAATTTTCAGAGATTCAAGTTCGTTTAAATTTGGCAACACATTCTCGGTTGATGTCAAAACTCGTAGTGTTCCTCAATTCAAATGGCCAACATTGCGTATCTTTCAAACCGTCGATCGTAGCATCAAACCGTCTATTCCAACAGCTATGAATGGCTGACAAAAATGCTACTGACAACCTTTTTTGGCACACACAGTCATTCGAACGCTGCTGACTACTATGGGGCGAGCAGGTTGATGAGTGCAAATATGTATTTAGATGCAAAAGGGCTTGTGGTCCATTTTTAAATGTGATCATGTATTTGGATTATGGAATGTTATTTGGATCATGTATTGATCATATTGTAACCCAATCTTAAATGTAAGCCTTAATGGCACTGAGAAGCTTAAAAGGTACCTAGGGGTCACTACAAATGGTTATGTATTGATCCTAGATTAGGGGTTGATGGAAATAACCTATAAGGGTCTATAAATATTTACTAAGGCCATTAGAGCCTTTACATAGTGTTAAAAGCACTAAATGTGAACAATCTTGTAAATTGCCTATATTGGCAATATAAGCCAAATAGGGCTTAATTGGAGTTAGTAGGAAGTCTAAGTTAGTTTGGTTTGTAAAGGTTGTCTCTAAACCTTTTATAAGTAGTTAGAGTGGGAAAAGGGTGTTGGGTTGTTGAGTTGACAATTTTTGTTGTCAACTTGATAACTAATTCTAGTGTTTGTCATTAACAATCAGCTAATTAGGGGACAGTTAGAAGTTAGTTTGTAGGTTCTAGTCGGCCTTTTGGAAGATTAGAGTCTTTTTGGAAGGGATCTGCGTGAGTGGACAAGGCAAGAATGTTGTTGATCTGAAATGGATCGAGTTTGTATTATCTTGAATCAATAAAATCAAAAAATTTCTACACATTGGTATTCCACTGGCCTACGGGTACAGTCAACAATAATGAACTATTGTACTTGATCTGAATGTGATCCTTGTTTAGTTTGATGTAGGAATGTTTATTTGCATTTTTTTTGACTTGGTTATAATATCTTTTTATTACCTTCATCACTGACAACACCAAGGATTTAACTAGTGTATTGATAGTCACTGGTACAGGGGTATAGTCAGGAACTAAGGGACCCCACAATACTATAACCATAGGACACTAAAACATTGAGGAAAAAAAAAAAACCACCTTCAAATGAGCCAAGGCAGTAATACTGAGCATCTTGATGGTGTTCCTGTCCTCCAAGGGGTGGTCCAAAATACCAGTGCTATCAATAACCTAATACCTCAAGTACTTATAATCAGTATGCCCAACAAACAGAGACGTAGTAGTAAAAGCATAAGGTTGCACATCCACATCCGCCCTAGTAATCTTATTCATAAAAGAACTCTTGCCAACATTAGGGTACCCACAGATCAAAATAGGCCTGGTATTAGGGTCAATAGACGACAACCTTTCCATATGATGTCTCACCTGTTCGAGGTCATGTCTTTATATTGTGAATGTCCCATGGAACAGGGAACACACCAATGAATATAAATGTTTGATTCCACGTGATCTTGGATAGGTTATGACGTATAAATATTGCTTTATATTATATTTATACATTTTTGCATTCATTTCATTACTTTTGTTATTATTACAATCAAGGAATTGACTGTTATTGAGGACAGTGATTGGCATTTGTAGCACAGTCAACAAGTTGTAAAGAAACTCAGGTGTGGAAACAACTTCCTACGCTAATCTCTATAGGAGAGTATTGTGCAAATTCTTATAAATCCTTACAATTTCAAATTCGTTAACTACTTTAACAAAGATATTGCAACCACATACCATACATACAGAAAAATAGAGAATGACACAATGATATACCCTGGGGAAAACCTTTCGGTAAAAAACCCGAGCACTCCAAAACCTGCACAATGTATTATCTTCAACACAAAGATTACAATACACTTGCAATGCAAGTTCTTTCAGGAAATGAGAGACAAAACCAACAAGACTTAAATTTTTGTTCTATCTCTCCCATAGGAGCAGCATCATATATATAGACTCCTCTGGACCCAAAAATAGGCACAACCACCAAGACCCATGCACAAAGCCACATGTACACAGTTGTTACATGTAATCCCAAGAATAGGCGTCCATCCCTAGAATAAACTATGACAGCTTGTCATAGAATCCGCCAAAAATAACGGTCACAAGAGAAGTGTAAGAGAATCTGTCATACCAACCTATTTTTGGCATATTCTCTTACACACACCAACCACTTCTTCTTAGGCGCCCAAATAGGCCCAAGTCATAAGATGCTCTTACACCTGTCATAGCACATTCCTTAAATAGTTCTTACGCGTCATAGGAATCTGTCATGACCATTTCAGTCATGATCTCCTTACGCACGAGATGCCGACACATCAAGTGGAGTGACACATCAACATGCCAACTAGACATGTACACTCACACTTAATTACATTATTTGCAAAAAAAATACATTTACAAAACAAATAATAAGAATAGGAATTATCCAAGGTTGAGACACCTTATTCCTAACATTCTCCCACTTGTCGAACACCTTGTAAGAGCAACAGGAACATAACAGGAACTTTAACCGCTATAGGCCAAAAGGCCCATAGACTCCGAACACCATCTGAACTTCTCAGTGCCCACTAGTTTCATTAATGCATCTGCAACATTCTTCACAGTATCTACCTTCTCCAAATTTACCTTTCCATCTTCCACCATATCTCTCACAAAGTGAAACTGCACATCAATGTGCTTCGTTCTGGCATGGAAAGTTGGATTCTTTGCAAGGCAAATAGCACTCTGACTGTCACACCAAATAATAATCTGTTCTGCATCAACACCAACATCAGAACACAATCTTCTAAGCCAAATGGCTTCTTTACAAGCATGAGTAGCAGCCATGTACTCAGCTTCTGTAGTGGACAAAGCAACCACAGGTTGTCGCTTAATCATCCAACTAATGACACCACCAAACATAGTGAACACATAAGCACTGGTGGATCTCCTGCTGTCAATATCACCTGCCCAATCTGAATCCACAAACCCACAAATACAAATTGAATGTGGAGATCCAAAAGAGTTACCATGATAACATATGGAGTAATCTGATGTACCCCTCAAATATCTGAATACTCGCTTAACTGCATCCCAATGTACCCGTCCAGGATTAGCCATAAACTGACTCAGGACTCCCACTACTTGGACAATGTCTGGTCTAGTACATACCATAGCATACATAAGACTGCCAACTGCACTAGCATAAGGTACTCTACTCATGTCCTCCACCTCACTAGGAGATTTTGGACAATCATCTACAGCTAACTTTGTTCCCACAGAAACAGGAACACATAGTGTTCTACAATCTGCCATGCTGAACCTGTCCAACACAGACTTCACATACTTACTCTGACTCAACCAAAGTTTTCTGTTAGACCTATCTCTACTGATTTCCATACCCAAGATGTACCTAGCTGCCCCAAGATCTTTCATCTCAAACTGTGCTGACAACTGAGATTTAAAATCAGAAATCATACCCTTACCCTTCCCAAACAGCAACATATCATCAACATATAATGCAACAATAAGAAGGCGATCATTTTCAACTCTGAAATAAATGCAATGATCTGATTTTGATCTTACAAATCCAATTGACAACACAAAGGCATCAAACTTAAGGTACCACATCCTAGGAGATTGCTTCAAACCATATAGAGATTTCTTTAATATGCAAACTAAGGATTCTTTACCTTTAACAATGTAGTGCTTAGGCTGTGACATATAAATCTCTTCCTCCAAATCACCATGAAGGAAAGTTGTCTTCACATCCATCTGTTCTATCTCTAAATCATATGATGCAGCAAGAGATAACAGAAATCTAATGGATGTCAACTTTGCAACAGGAGAGAATATTTCACCATAATCTATTCCCTCTACCTGTGAATACCCCTTTGCAACCAATCTAGCTTTATACCTTTCAACACTGCCATCTGCACATAATTTCTTCTTGAACACCCATTTACAGCCAATAGATTTTCTCCCTTTAGGCAAAGGTACAAGGTCCCAAGTTTTGTTTTTCTCCAATGAAGCCATCTCATCATCCATAGCCTCAATCCAGGAACCTGCATCTTCCATGCCCAAATCCTCTTTCACAGATCTAGGCTCATCAGTGTTAGTAATCAAAGCAAAGGCTCAACTGAAATCTAACATAGAATAACCAAACCTTTCTGGTTTCTTTCTTTCTCTCGTGGATCTCCTCAAGGGCTGAGGTTGAGGTTGTTCTTCCTCTTCTTTCGAACTATCAGAGCTACTAGAGCTCTCCTCATCATTAGACCCAACATGGTCTCTCTGTTCAGTCTTCTCAGGGGTAGGAGGCAACTGAACAATATCTTTTTCCTTTTCTTTTTCATCTGGTTGTAGCACAATAGGAGAAGATGTTAGCTCTCTGAAAATAACATTTCTACTATACAACACCTTACTAGTCACGGGATCCCAAAGCTTGTATCCTTTCACACCAGCACTGTATCTGATGAAAATACATTTAACAGCTTTGTTTTCCAACTTAGATCTTTTCTCCTTTGGAACATGTGCATAAGCTTCACAACCAAAAACACGAAGATGTCTAATTGAAGGCTTCTTACCAGACCACACCTCCATGGGTGTCTTACCAACAAGGGCTGATGTAGGAGATCTGTTAACCAGATAGCAAGCAGTGGCCATAGCTTCGGCCCAAAACCTTTGTTCTAAACCAACTCCACTAAGCATACTCCTAGCCTTCTCCATCAGTGTCCTGTTCATTCTCTCTGCAACTCCATTTTGCTGTGGGGTATAAGGAGTTGTCTTATGCCTCTCGATACCTTGTTCTTTACAGAACTGTTCAAACTCTGCTAAGCAAAACTCACCACCATTGTCAGTTCTTACACACTTAATCTTCTTACTAGTCTGATTCTCTACAAGAGCTTTAAATTCCTTGAACCGACTAAAGACTTGTGTCTTACTTTTAAGGAAATAAATCCACGTCCTTCTACTGTAATCATCTATGAAAGATACAAAAAATACAGACTTGGAGATTGAAGGAACTTTTACAGGACCAAATACATCAGAATGAATAAGATCCAAAACATCAGAAGATTTGTGAGAACTAGAGTAAAACTGAACACGATTTTGTTTACCATAGACACAGTGTTCACAGAAGTCAAACTCGAGATTGCAATCATTTAACCCCTCAACGAAATTTTTATTTTTCAGGGTTCTGAGACCCTTTTCACCAATGTGGCCACAACATTGTCTTTTCTGCAGGAAGCTTACCTTCCAAAGTATTTGCACTACCATCGAAACCAATAGCCACAGACTTCTTCACTGCTTGTTCAGATGGTGAGGATGAAGAACTATTACATAGAGGAATACATGCATCTAGCTGAAATAAGGTACCTCTCCTAGTACCCTTTGCAAGCACTATCGATCCTCTTATCATCTTGCATCCTTCTTTCAAAAAAACAACTTGCACACCTACATCATTTAGCATACTTATAGATAATAGGTTTTGTGCCAAACCCGAAATGTGCATAACTCCGTTGATTCCCTTTACTCGTCCATCAGGAAATTTGATAGTGACCCTTCCGCGTCCAACTATCTTTAGGTGAGAATCATCACCCAAGTACACCTTTCCACCATCGAACTCTTCATATTTTGAGAACCAGTTTCGATGAGAGGTCATGTGAAAAGATGTGCCTGAGTCAACCAACCACACATCATCAGATGCATAGGTTGCCAAAGTTGCGATGAATGCATCGCCATCTTCTTGAGATCTTTCTGAAGCTGAATCTGAACTTTTCTTCTTCTTCTTCGGCTCTTTGCAGTCTTTACGGAAGTGCCCAGATTTATCACAGTTCCAACATTTTGCCTTGGACTTATTGAAATTCTTTGACTTCCCACAGGATTTGGATCTACCCTTATTGTCAGACTTATTGTCATTTTTCTTCCCTCTTTCAGTGGATCTCCCACGAACAGCAAGGGCTTCTTTTTCCAAAACGGAAACCTTTCTCCGCATCTCCTCTGATAGCAGCGAAGACACCACATCATCCATTTTGAAGGTGACTAAAGTGCTTCTGAGAGCCATCACAAGATGGTCCCATGAATCCGGTAAAGAACACAAAAGTGTGTAGCAATGATCCTCCTCCTCTAACTTGACACCAACTGATGTCAATTGTGCAGCCAGTAGATTAAATGCATTTAAATGATCCGTTAAGGATCCACCTTCCTCCATTCGCAGAGAGTACAACTTCTTCCTCAGGAACAACTTGTTCACCAGAGATTTGGCCTGATACACGGCCGCAAGTCTTTCCCACAAACTATTTGCGATTTTCTCATCTAGAACATTCAGAAGGACTGCATTGGTTAAACAGAGTCTTATGAGACCCTTAGCTTTATGGTCTTTGATATCCCAATCTGCTTGAGCTATAGTTTCTGGTCTTGTAGCACTTGAAGTCGCTTCCCATAGGTCACGATCTTCCAACATGTCTTCCATCTTGAGTTTCCACAACTCAAAATTAGTGCCATTAAATTTCTCCACCTCCATTCTTCCATATGATGAACTTTCCATCTCAATCTGCAAATAAGATTCAGAATGCTCTGCAAAAAACTCCCACTCAACTTGAGATTAGCTCAAAAAACCCTACCCAACAACTAGGATCAAAAGTTGATCAAGCTCTGATACCACTTGTAAGGAAACTCAGGTGCGGAAACAACTTCCTACGCTAATCTCTATAGGAGAGTATTGTGCAAATTCTTATAAATCCTTACAATTTCAGATTCGTTAACTACTTTAACAAAGATATTGCAACCACATACCATACATACAGAAAAATAGAGAATGACACAATGATATACCCTGGGGAAAACCTTTCGGTAAAAAACCTGAGCACTCCAAAACCTGCACAATGTATTATCTTCAACACAAAGATTACAATACACTTGCAATGCAAGTTCTTTCAGGAAATGAGAGACAAAGCCAACAAGACTTAAATTTTTGTTCTATCTCTCCCATAGGAGCAGTATCATATATATAGACTCCTCTGGACCCAAAAATAGGCACAACCACCAAGACCCATGCACAAAGCCACATGTACACAGTTGTTACATGCAATCCCAAGAATAGGCATCTATCCCTAGAATAGACTATGACAGCTTGTCATAGAATCCGCCAAAAATAACGGTCACAAGAGAAGTGTAAGAGAATCTGTCATACCAACCTATTTTTGGCATATTCTCTTACACACACCAACCACTTCTTCTTGGGTGCCCAAATAGGCCCAAGTCATAAGATGCTCTTACACCTGTCATAGCACATTCTTTAAATAGTTCTTACACGTCATAGGAATCCGTCATGACCGTTTCAGTCATGATCTCCTTACGCACAAGATGCCAACACATCAAGTGGAGTGACACATCAACATGCCAACTAGACATGTACACTCACACTTAATTATATTATTTGCAAAAAAAATACATTTACAAAACAAATAATAAGAATAGGAATTATCCAAGGTTGAGACACCTTATTCCTAACACAAGTTAAAGGTTTGAATCCTCCATAATATGTAAGGCACTCCCACCTCTGTGTTAACTGTGGTTTGGTGGGAGATTTCCATTGATGTATTGTATGTATTAGATCTATCTTTGAATGCAGGAAAGTTGAACATAAGGTGAGAAGAGACAGAGACAGGCCTGGTGAAATCACAGTGAAAGGAGTTGAAGGTAAGCACCAGTCATGGCTAGAAGTGACCCGATGATTGGAGAGGGTAGATGATGGATGGAAAGCTCCTTTGGGATGTATTATAAGGTGTTGGGACCGGTGTTGAGGTTGGGTGTTGCAAGGAATTGTATTTTCTACAAAACCCTCGGTTTCTAGCTCAAATAGTGAGGGTTTATTGAATGGGAGTGTAGATGGGTGAGTATGGAAAACTAAGTTGAAAATTAGTTGTCTTTTATCCTTTATCAAGACTTTTTGGGGTTGTGGAGTCCTGGAAGTGAGTGGTTCTAGGAGTTACTTTGTTAGGTGAGGCTAATTAGGCCTAGTTAAAGGGTTAAGGGGTGAAGGAAGTCTTCACCAGCCAAAGAGTTAAAGTCTGAGATTTATATTAATTTAGTAACTCCGAAAAGGGTACTATAAAATGTAAAAACATTGCTAGGTTGTTTGGGGATTTTGAGAGTAAATTGCTGATTTCAGTGTTGGAAGGGCTACTAGGTAGGCCTAGAAGGGCTATAGAAGAGGAAGGGTGAAAGATGAGTTGATTGGATTGAATGGGAAGTTGTAACATGGGAAATATAGCATGTTGAGATGATTTAAGGTGTTAGGATCAGGGTGTGAAGTTTGGTTTGAGTTTTGGTGTGGTGGAGGCACTAGGTGCACTAGGTGGCCTAGGATAGAGTTGATGTTAGAAGGCATTGGAACAAGGAAACAAGGAAGTGAATTTGAGTACTATGGTTGTGGAAGTGACGTACAAAGTCAGAGAACTCAACTAGATTCTTGAGTGAGGTTAATTCCTTGAGTGGATTCCAAGTTGTTTGTAGAATCCTCGAGTTGAGTTAGTCTCCTTAGGGTGATAGTGAATGTTGTCAAAGTTTACAGTAACAAGGAATGTTAGTCTCCTTAGGGTGATAGTGAATGTTGTCAAGTTAGTCTCCTTAGGGTGACAGTAACAATATACATCGATAAACATACAAGCATAACTATAAGGCATGGGAAATTTACAAAGCATAAGACATCCACATAAACATAAATTAGTATAAATCAATACACCAAACACATGAATTGCATACCTAAAACATAAAAAAAAAATATTTGTAGAGCATGAAGCCAAATATATATATCCAATAACGTCATACATTGAATATATTCAATACAGTTAAACTGGCTTCCTCAAATCCAAGTGGATGTACAACGTATCACTTATACAATATACAAAAAATATGTCCACTAATGTCATATAAGCATACAATCTATATCCCTAATCTAGTCCTTTCCTACCAGGGGAAGAAAAAAAATCTTAAGTTGTCTTCGATCGTCACATTGATGGAGATGCAGTAGATGTTGTAGTCTTCTGAGTGTGCTCACTCGTCCTCCTGTCTAGACTCTTTTGTAGCTCAAGTTGATAAAAACAATTTAAGCATCAATAACTAATATACATCAAAATTGAATTATACAATGACATAAAATTGACTATTCGCTTACCGCTATATGCACCCTAAAATTGTCACCTAGACTTTGGGCCCCATTTATTCAATTTGTCAATATCAATTCCTGAATCAATAATTTCCATATATTCAAATCAAATTCTTTGATCAAATCGCAACCATTTCAATTATCTCAATTCTTCCTAAGGTTTGAATATTTCATTAATTTTATTTAATTAATTGAAAGAAATAAATTCCTTTTAAATAAATAAATTAATGTTATTTAATTGAAATTAATATTTCTTAAATGAAATGATGTTATTTAATTAAAATCCATTTTAATTAAATGACTTTATTTTATTTAATTAATATTCATTTCTAAATTATATAATCTTATTTTATTTTATTAAAAGATATATTATTCTTCTTTTCAATTAAATAAATAAAATATCTTCTCCAAAATACCTTGTGATGGAAAAGGAAACAAGTCTATTAAAAAGAAATAAAATAAAAAGAATTCCATTCTCCTACAAACTTTCTAAAATCGACTTTTGTTTCCTCTTTTCTATTTATCTCAATTGATCTTCAATTTGGATTCAAATCCACATTTCGCTATAAAATGAGTCCTCTCGCTCTCAGTTGAGGATCTAGAATTTTCATATTATCATTATGCTGAAGATTTTTTTTGACAACATTAGAGCTTTAGAAATCATCATTTTAGATTGCACATTTAGTTTAATTTTCATATAGATTAATTAGTGAAGTAGTTTATTTCTTGTATTGCATATAGATTAATTTCAATAAAATAGTTTTTTTCTTGCAATCATATAGTTTAATCTTCATTTCAATAAATTAGTTTATTTACTTGCATTTGCAATCATATAGATTAGTTTTATTTGCATGCAAGAACTTGATTCAATGGAGATTAGCATTCTTGCTTCTCCTCCTTGAATCTCTCGTTCTGTGGTGTACTTGCATGGGTTCAATCTGAGGGCCTCATAGAAAGCCATGCACTCCACATATAGAGAGCTATGGATTGATATTTGAGAGCTCATTATTGAGTATTCTTGGATGCAAGGATTCACAGAAGTGTGACCATTTTCTATCACACAACTGCTAGCAAATAGTCACTGTGTACATCCACAAAAGGTGCATGCTGGCGATCTGGAGTAATAAGTCCCTACAACAATGATCAAAATAATAATTAAAATACATACATGAATATCATTATAAAATTCAATACAAACTATTAAAATTAAGTGATCTCTTTCATACCTCAATCAATGCTTCAGAACTAGCTACTATTGCAGCTACTCCACAATCCAAAATATCATGAAAAGGAGTCTTTGATGTCAATAACTGAAAATGAAACAAAAAAAGTATTATGCAATTATCAAGATTACATATATTTTTTACAACCCTACTAATGAGTAAATGATGCTTCTGTGAATGTTCCACTGCGTCCTTCGGTGTGCGGTGTCGATGTCAAAGCTCCAACATTCAACTAGTGCACATGTACATGGAAAATTATAAGATAACCATTCATATAAGAACGTACTACTGACATGTTAATTATAATACATTATTACATATATACATGTGGACTCAATGGTGACATCACAAAGCCAGGTGAAAGAATGTGATCATCGTGCCTCTGGATTTTGATCATAATTTATCTAGTAATTTAGTTATTCATTCATTTATTAATTAAATATAATCAAGTAAATCAAATTAACATGCAAATAAAGATACCTCAAGGAAAGTGGCACGATTCCCTTCACTGTTTGTTGTGAACGTTGATTGTCCACCAGAGAACGTCTAATGCACATGCACAATAAGTTATGATACAATTATTCATATAATTACATAATAATCAAATATATTAATTAAAATATTTTATTCGATACATGTGGAATTGATGACGATGTGTAGAAGGGGACATGAGGATCATTGCCACTGCCACTGCCACTGACACTCTTGCCTTGAATTTTGATCATAATCAATAGATACTAAATTAATTAGTTATTCTTTTATAAATGTAATATGATCAAAGCAATTTAATGAACTTGGAAATATTTACATGTGTGTCAACGTCAAATGTCATATTTAGAAAACTATCAGTCATCATTCCAGGATCCTCTTCCTCTCTCTCGGCAGTACCAAATGTGCACAAGCATCCACATGACCGACAAATATGCCCCCTCAAAGATTGACCATGGTCACCCTCAACTAAAGGAGTGGCACACTGAATGAGAGTCTGTGTCAGAGCACTAATTGTGCCTAGTGTGTTTGCCTCTACATGTTCCTTCACAATGGAAGGAATAGTAAGATGATCCACCTGTGGCTTGCCAATAGGAACCCTAGGTGCGTTAGGGTCACGATGTGCCCCCACTCTATCAAATGATGACCCCCCTCCTCTACCTTGAGAATCTAGATAGTCAAAATAATTTGGCACCTCCTTGAGTACAAACTCGCAATAGAGTTTCCTCAAAAAATATATAGGAACCTCATGATTGTTACAAGGAGGCGAATCAAAGACCATCCACCATTTCTCCCAAAAGTTGTTTTTAATGTCTTCATTTAAGCACCAATGAATTGGGAACCTCCTTGTTGTAGTTCTAAGAGTATTTATGTCCCCTGGCTTTTTAAATAGCTTGCAAATGTCATCTTTTGTGTTTTTTTTTTGGTCCACATAAGATAATTTATTTGCATAATAATGTTTTTGTTCTCTTTTATCTTGCCATAAATTAATTTGCCCACTAACTGAGCTTACGTGGGTCAAGATTGCTTCCAATGATTTTGCAAGTCTTTCCCTTCTAGGATTTATACCAATAGAATCTTTTAACCTACTAATTAAATATTCTAATTCTTTTTTCCCTCTTTCAATTTGGTTCATCAAATTTTCTTGTGTTCCAACAGGAGGTTTCTTGATTGGTGGAGGCAATTGAGGTTCATTTTCTTGGTTATTTTCTTCATTTGTTTCTTCATTCATTTCTTCATAGGAGATGGAGGGTTTGGTGGAGGGTTTGGTTGAGGGAGATTATTTCTTCCTGGCAATTAAAAAAAATAGATTTTAAAATCTTAATTACACAAATTTTAACAAAAACAAATTGCTTCAAAACTAAAATTTTAAAACAAATAAGAGGCATGGGATGTAAAAACACTTACCTCTTCTTCTGGATCGAACTTGATGACGTCGTGGAGCCATTTGATGGATGAATGAATGAAAACTATAGATTAAACAAGCTCAAACAAGACTGCGTACACACTTAGGAAGGCTCTTTTTGTTGCAAATGTGGGTTTGTGGAAAGCAAAATAAGCTTTCCCAACCCCAACAAACACTAAATAGTGTTTTTCAAAGCACGTGCACGCTATAGGGTGCACATG
This sequence comes from Chamaecyparis obtusa, assembly GCA_027943335.1. Classification (NCBI taxonomy): domain Eukaryota; kingdom Viridiplantae; phylum Streptophyta; class Pinopsida; order Cupressales; family Cupressaceae; genus Chamaecyparis; species Chamaecyparis obtusa. The sequence goes on along the minus strand of BSBK01011296.1, from coordinate 245,945 downwards.
CTTTGTAAAAACTCTTTACAAAGCGTGTGCGCCCTATAGGGTGCATGTGCTTTAGTGCGTACACACGATGGTCGATGGGGGACCAAAAAGTAAAGTGGCACCTTTTTGGTCCCCCATCTTTATTTATATACCCTAGTAGAAGATTTCTAAGGAATTAATTCAGAGAATAATATTTTATAGGATGGACCAAACACGGTAGTTAAATCATCTACATAGTGGAATCCAAGAGGGAACAATTTGTAATATCCTTGTTGTGATCAGTGCAAACCTAACATGTTCGGAACATGCATAGATATTCAAACATTAGTGAGAGCAGCATATACCTAACATATAGAAAAACTATTTACAAGACACCTCAAATTGAGCTTAAACAGGAGCACCCTATCACCGTTTGATTTGCTCTTAGAATAGGGATGTGGGTGTGCTCTCAAAACACAAAGAGCATGTCCCCAATGTTATTTAGGAAATATTAGGATAATTTAGGAACCATAGATACCTCATAATGGCACAAAACCAAGTATGGAACACCTGTTTTGCCCCTAGAGTCCCAAGGATCCAAATGAAGCTAGATGCAAATTCTAGGCTATGAATGCTTAAGCAAGGTTTATTTTAGCCAAAAGTTAAGTGTGATATGATGTAGAAATGATATGAAAAGCTTGAAAATGAGCTATTTTAATCCATTAAGTTGTGCTAAGATGTGAGTTATGAAAGCTTGAAAGATAAAGGAAATCTAACAATTATGTTTATGCTATGATAATCTAGATGCAAATTGACATGATAACAATGCATGGAATGATAAAAAATAAGCTACTAATTTTCTCTTGGAAGTGAGGTATTTATAGGATTTGAGGAAGGGCTTGGGTTAGGAAGGGTGGTTAGGGTCAGAGTCACGGTTAGGGGTAGAGCTAGGGATATGGTTAGAGGTATGGTCAAGGGGATAAGGGTTCGGGGTTGCTCATGACACATGTGTGAGAAACACTAGGGAAGTGTGCCTAGGGAACAATGGTGGAAGAAGAGACGTAAGCTCTCATTTATGGCTAGAAGAGCCATAAATGAGGGTGTAAGGAGCCATTAATGAGCATGTAAGGCTTATTAATGAGGGGGTAGACCAAAAGTTAAAGGATGAGGGTTTAGACTAAGAGGGTTAAGAATCACCCTCTAAGCAGGTTTAGGGAGGGATTAGGAAAGTGAGGATAGGTTTAGGGTTTTCTAGAAGATTTCTAGGATTTTTGGCTTTTAAATAAATATTTAATTTTTTGAAGGATTTTTGAGACAATTTATCAAATAATTAATAAATTGGAGGGAATATCATTCAAATTGGATTTAAATGTTTGATGAAGGGTGCTCCCCTTAATACCACAAACACATAACAAAAACAGAGAAACAACAACAATATGCAAGAACAGAAAATTGGCTTCTTATTGTCTCCACAAATGTGGAATTACAAACTTTCAGAATTACAATATGCAAAGCCACATGGGCATTCCCTTACAATATTATGTAGGACAAAGCCTCGAATCATTACCTAGATCTACCCAGAACTGCCTAAGACAACAGTACTATGGGCCTTCTTTATATAGGCAATTTCCACCGCCTGAGAAGGTTCCAAAAATTTAGCCCATAGGGCCGACCAAACTTAGAATTATTTTATTTTACAATTTATTACATCAAAGTCGGCTCAAAATAACTTTTGAAACCCAAACAAAAATTTTGAAGGAAAATTATTTTCCGCCATTTCAGGTGACCCAACTTCCGAAGACCATAAGTCATCGCTAGTTGCTCCGATTGACTATTACAACCCCAATTCAAAAAGGCCACGAAGCACTCTACAAAATTGACTAGCACAAACACCTATCACTCAAATTTTTGACCTCATCCGGGGCCTCTAAAGCCTTCAAAACTGAGCTCAAAGTTTATGCACCCTGCTACCAATACCGAAAATCTTCAATATCTCCAAAGCTAGACTTGATCTGTCAATGAAACTTTACTGGCAGGCTGATACGACTGAGATGAACCTCCACATGTGAAATTAGAACATTTTGAGATCGTATGACTAACTTACTAAAAATAGCAAGTTTCCATAAATAGCAGCTCTACACAAGATAGCCCTTATTGAAAAACAAACAGAAATATTTTTGGGTGATGCAAGATTGCTCTTACACCCAGGATGCTCCTGCATCAATGTTTTTGGGAGAGATCTTTTAATTAAATGTCTTTAATTAAAATAGGAGAAGAGATAATGACAATAAAAATTAATTAATTAATTAATGATGATGTCATCAGGACTTTTGTCAACTAAAATAATCTTAATTGACAAATGGATTTTTAGGTGTCTACATTTTGCCCCTCTTTGATGCTATGCCACAAGTGGCGTGGTGTCAAAGACAAGAAAATAAGATGCCCTAGGCTAGAATAGAAGACAAGGGGTTGTGCTTCCTCGAGAAAATAACGCAAATAGGAAACGTTGTAGAATTTTCTCAAAAAGAACACAGGCAAGAAGGAGGAGACAGGAAGGAGGATAAATAAACGACCTTCCAAGAGAAAAGATGTATGAATGCAAGATGATGTGAAATGCAGGATGCGGGATGAAGCTATATGAAGGATGCAAGATGCAAGATTAATCTATATGATGCAGGATGAGGGGGATTTGGGGAGCTTGTTGTGTAAATGTGGAGAGCACAACCTAGTTTGATATAGAAACAGTAGAGACCTACCAAAGTTACTGGGAACACAAGGCCTTGTCACCAATGTTGCAAAGGATAGACACAAAAAGACATGCAAGGGTTTCCCCGACATCACACATGAATCCAGAAGGAGGCATGGTAGAAACAATGCTGGAGAAATCACAAACAAATGACATTTCCCAAGTGCACCATGTAACCTGGTAGATCACATGTGAAACGTGCAAGACTCATGTCTTACTGACTTACAAGTAGAAGCAAAAGATCAAAAGACCTTGCCCCAAATTGCCCTCATTCGCAGCGCACCATGATATAAAGGATCATGGTGACTTTGAGGAGAGGAACAATGAGAAGTCATAAAAGATAAACAAGATCCAAAGGACAAAATCCAAGACCAAGGTGATAAATCCACAAAACATCCTTTGCCAAGGAGAAGGATTGATGTGATTGATGGCGGGAAGATTAGGTGGAACGTGAGGAAGGATACATCCTACACGGACCCAATTTGATTGATGATGGAAGAAGAGGTCAAACATGAGGAAGGATACATCTTGCAAGGACCTGTTTGATGAGGAGAATGTGTGTTGTTGGTGGCAAATGATGAGTCAAGGATAATCATTTGCTCAAAGATAGTCGACAAAAGATATTGCTGAAGTACGAGGCTGGGTGGGACAAGTTATCTAATCAAAGCGGCTACAGGACTGATGAGGATATGTACATCAAGATGCGACAATATGTACAATAGGTATTTATAGAAGCTCGGGGATTGGGATAGGAAGATCTCACTATACATGATATTTATAGGAAGCTCAGGATTTGGGATAGGAACGTGATTGTTGCATTGGATAGGCTGGAGGATAGAACACCTTGGGATTGATGGGCTAGTGGTGGGGATGGGGATGGGATAAAGAGGATTGGGATGGGGATGGGGGGATGGGAATTTGATAGATAATGACTCAATCCACTCTGTATGTTGCCCGTTTCTAGATTTTCACCAACATATTTGTCCAAGGTGCTTGAATTGCCAAGTTTTCACCATTGGACGCTTATTTTTCTTTGCTTTTTTGTTTTTTTTATTTTATTTTTATTTTTCCAATTTTTATGAATTTTTTGGATTTATAGGATATGGTTAGGAATAGAACCTCTTCATATGTATGATTTTGATAGGATCATTCAAGGACTCACCTTCTGGTGTTCATAACTGATAGGCTCTAGAGCTAAAGCATGTTGTGATGATGTAGAGACCCAACCAAGTAGGTTCAAACTTGTCTTTTTTCTCTCGATGTGCTTGCACTTTTTGATTTTCTTTGAGGACCATGTCGCCCACTTGGAATTTTCTTGGATGGACCTTCTTTTTATAGATCATTTTGAGTCGATTCTGGTAAACAACTAGGTGATCATATGCTTGCTGCCTCTTTTCATCTAACAGGTCCAACTGTGTGAGGTGCGCCATGCAATAGTTTTCATTAGTGGTGTAGTTTTTCATGGAGACCTGCAATGAAGGTAGCTTGACCTCGATGGGTAGGATGGCTTTGACACCATATACAAGGGAGTGTGGGGTGGTACCTATGGGAGTGTGATAAGAAGTACAATAGGCCCAGAGGTTAGGATTTATTTGGAGGTGCCAGTCACAACCAGAATCATTGACAACCTGCTTGAGGATTTTCAAGATGGTTTTATTGGTTCCCTTAGCTTGGTCATTTCCTTGAGGGAAGTGTGGGCTGGAGAAATGATGGTGGATGTGGAGTCAGGAACATAGATCATCCACATGTTGGTTTTCAAAAGGTGTGCCATGATCTGTGAAGATGGTCGAAGGGATGTCAAAGCGGCAGATGATATGGTAGAAGATGAACTTGGATATCTGAATGCCAAAAGTGAGGATGAGAGGAATTGCTTCAACCCACTTTGTAAAGTACTATGTGGTTGTTATGATATATTTGTGTCCATTTGAGGAAAGGGGAGTGATTAACACAACGAGGTCGAAGCCCCAACATGAAAATGGCCAAGGTGGCGCAATGGGCTGCAAGTCTTTAGTTGGAGCATGAATCAGATTGGCATGTTGTTGACATGGAAAGCATTTCTTTACAAATTCATAGGCATCATGCTCCATTGTTGGCCAATAATACCCGACTCTAAGAAACTGCTTTGCTAGGACCATGTCACTCGTGTGGGCACCACAAATTCCAACGTGAACTTCTTGTAAAGCCAAGACAGCCTCGTTTGAATCTAAACACCTAGAAAGGATGTTGTGATATCCTTAACGATAAAGGGTGTTGGCTACAAGAGTGTAGCAGGAACTCTAAGAATTAAGTTTTGGCGTTGGGTGTTGGTGAGATGGGGAGATATGATACCATTTTTAAGATATGTGTGAATGTTGTGGTACAACGGGGACTGAGGACCAACCAAGATGAACACCATTTTTGAATCAGCGTTCTCATAAGCAGGTGTGTGTAGCTGCTCAACTAAGAATTTATACTGTGATGAGTCACAAGGGATTTCTAGTAAGGATCTGATGGTTTCCATTGTGTCGGCTGCTTTATTTTGAAGTCTTGGGATCTGTGTGAACTATAGACTCAGGAAGTACTCTTTCAATCTGTCCACTAGTTCTTTGTAGGGTAGAAGTTTTTCGTCCTTTGTTTGGAATTCATCTAGGACTTGCTTGATTATCAGCTATAAATCTCCAAACACTTGCAGTTCTATGATGTTCCATTGGATAGTTGTTTTGAGGCTTGAGATGAGTGCCTCATACTCTGCAATGTTGTTGGTGCATGGGAATCCCAGTTTGAATGATTTAGGGATATAGTCACCTTGAGGATTGACAAACAGGATTCCTGCCCCTAATCCATGTGATGTGTAGGAGCCATCAAAGTATAGCTTCCATGTTGGTTGTTCTTCGATCATGCATAGATGCTCATCGGGAAATTCCATGATTAGTGGATATGCATCTACTAGATTGAACAAGCTCTCTAAATGCATGAAATATTTTTGTACTTTTTATTATTTTGACACATGCAATGCAAGATTGAACAAGCTCTCTAAATGCATGAAATATAGCAATGATATGATATAAATACATGCTAATAAAATACATAGAAATCAAATGTAAAGGGGAATTTCAACATTCTTACTCATAGGTGAATGTATCCATAGAACAAGCTCCAAGAATAATTTCAAAAATTCTAGAAATGTGAATGTATACACCTAGAGAAACTCATGAAAAAATAAAATATTTTAAGGATAAATATTCAAATTGTACTTTATTGTAAAAAAATAGGAAATTTTCAAAACTCAAATCAAATATAATATTAAAAATAAAAAAATAAAAAAATAAAAAACCTTGATGTTTCTAGAAAACAAATATGAACCCTGGGTGTTTAGTTAATATTCATTAATGGTCTTGTAAGCCTTCCATATAAAATTTAGTGCTTTCTTTCTTTGCAAAAATATTGGTTAATGATTAAGTTAGCAGGGGTAATTGTTGTAGTAGTAGGAATTGATGAACAAAAATTGTTGTAAGCAATATTTGAAGTTATTGCAAGGTAAGTAATGAAGTTATGGTGTCTTTATTCTATTTTTTTTTATGTATGCATGGTTTCTATTCTTCAATGATAGTTTCAATTCATTTATTTTGATGATGAAATGTAAGAATATTTAATGGATTTCAGATTCATCTCATTTATACCTTGCTCATGATATAAGCTAAAACATATAATTGATCTGAACCTAACTTGCAATATTAGTTCAATTGTGGATGCATGCTTGAATTGCACTAGTATTGGATACTTAATGTATGTTTGCAATCTAAAAATCCTTCATTTCCCTCAGGCTCATTATGTGTGTTACCCTCTTGAGCCATAACGTTTTGTGGGGGAAGCATGAAAATAGAGTTTTTGGTGGAAAAAAAATTGATGGCATAAGTTTTCGAGGAAGTGCAGAGAAGCGCTTCCTCATCAAGGCTTCCTTGAATAGTCACCCTGCCAAGACACACAATTCAAAACAAAAATACACATATTACTACTAGGCATAACTTGAAACACAAGAATTACATAATGAAAGTTTGTTAAAGGGAAAAAGCTTCCTCATTGAGAAGTGGAAAAGGTCGGTCGAGAATCTCTAGAATGTCGACCTCTCCCTCCAACATCTTCAATGCCTCTTCCATGCTCAGTCTGGATGCCACCATTATATGAGCACACAGAATACCCACTAAAATGAATCTCTCCATAATGTCTGTAGGCCCCTTCTCAGGTATTCTGACATCTACGATCTCAATAGTTTTCCCTTCTTTCACAAGCTTACATGCCCAATCAGTGATAAGATAATCAGATGGGGACTCCACAGATGTGTCCAGAGCCTTTATGCCATTCATAATCTCCAACAGAACAACCCCAAAACTGTAGACATCGCTTATGTCTGTGAGTTGACCATACAGAGCATATTCAGGGGCCAAATAACTATGAGTACCTGATATTCTTGTGGTGAGATGTGATTGCCCCTGTGTGGTCATCCGGGCAAGCCCAAAATCTGCCACACGGGCATTCATTTGATCATCTAGCAGAATGTTAGTGGTCTTAATATCTCTGTGATAGATGGCAGGCTGAACTCCAAAGTGCAAATAAGATAGTCCCTTTCTCATTCCCAAAGCTATGTTCTTGTGTTGCTCCGAATCTAATTGCTGCTTCTTATCTCCTCTGAAAATGTGTTCATCGAGGCTGCCATTAGCGAGGTAGTCATAGATGAGAAACCGCTAGCATCCATCAGTGTCATCACTGGCGACACAAAAACCTCTCAGAACAACCAGATTCTGGCGTCGAATGTTGTTTATTATCTCCACCTCGTTTATAAACTCTGAATCGCCTTTCGAAGTGCAGTTTCTGATTCTCTTCACAGCGATCTGTTGACCGTCAGAAAGTGTTCCCCTATACACCGTCCCAAAACTGCCCTTGCTGATGTCGTTGGCAACGCTGAAAGTGTTCCCTTGTACCCCATTCTAAAGGACTTTCCATACTCCACTGCAATCCATGAATTGGATTGTACATTCAACAACCCTTCTACTTCTCCCATTTCATCTCAACTTCTCCTTTCAATTCCACCCCAATATATTCCCTCCGTTAGCATTTGGTGCCAAAAACACCACGGTCAAGTTTTTTCATCTACTTTTCCTGTGGTAGCAGACCTGGAAATTATTTGTTTGCCCTTGTTTTTTTCTTTTTGCCTATCTTAGAGTGTAGAGGTGATGGTGGGGGAGTAATTAAATAATTGTGCTACTTTATGATTATTGGAGGCATGTGTATAAGTTTTTAGAGTTATTGGTTAATGAGGCAATAAGGAATATGTATGGATTCTTAATTCAAAATAAATTTTATTTGACATTTGTGTGCATAATGAATTTGATAGTGTTTATTAGAGTAAAGGTCCTATTGAGGACTTCATAATCTATTTTAATGAAGTAGAAGGTCCCATTGAACAAAAAAATTATGCTATGGAACTATTAGGAATATTTTCTAGAAAAATAATGGCCCCTACTTCTTAGGACTATTTCAACAAGCGAAATTGGGGTAGGACTCAAAATTGCCCCACCTAAAAAATTTCTACCACTTGTCAATTAGCTAAGAATTCCACTAGAAATAGAAGAAGAAGAAGAAGAAGAAAAAGAAGAAGAAGAAGAAGATGATGATGATTATCTATTAATTTTGTGTTCTTTATATTCTTTGTAAGACCACAATCTTCCCTAAATTTTGGAGGTTAAAATTTTAAGCTATACTTCACTAGAAAAAATAATAAAGTAGCAATAGTCATTTATTTAGTCATTTTTATTTTTCTACCCAATTATTTAGTTGTGATTTTACCCAATGACCAAATTAGTCATTTATTTAGTCACTTATACTTGTGAATTGTAAAAAATTAGTAGAATTTGATCATTTTTAGTCACATGACTAAAAGTCTTAGTCATGTAATCATTTATTTGTCAAATTCTCCTAGTGTCATGTGGTGTTGTGAGTAGTATGACTAAGCATAAATCAATTTATGGGATCTGTCTATTTGAAACATCATCCATTACTATGATTATCCTTATGATTCTTAGTGTAGTCTCTCTAATTCCTAATCTTTTTGCTATTTATTTTGAAATAGTTTAGTAGAGAGAGAGAGCGAGAGAGAGAGTCACATTTGCAATCTAAGAACATTTGTGTAAGTCCTCTTATGAAACCAAAAAATCATATCATACAAATGAATCTATCCAAGTTAAGTCAATACTTGGCATTAGGAACCTTAGGGTTATCTCATCTGATCATATCCAATAGCACCTAAGATTTCCTTGTTCAAGAGAGGATAGAATATACTCAATATATTTTATTATGTGATTATGGTGTATAAAACCCCCATCAATAGATTTGGTGCTAGAAGAAGGGTAGAAAGGATAGAATGTATTCGTCAAACTATAGATCAAAACTTCATCCCTCCTATGTCATCAATAGAATTGGCGCTAGAAGGAAGTAAGAATATATAGAATTTATTCATCAAATTGTAGATCAAAATTTCATGCCTCTAGTACCTGTTGCCCAAAATTTCCCTATCATTCCCTTTTTGGCCGCATCCTGTTTGTTCCAAGAAATGCTCAAGTGTCAAAACCCTCTGTGTTTTCTGTCTTTTAGTGTCGAAAGTCCAATGTGTTTTCTACCTTTTGGCCCGAAAACCCAGTGTGTTTTCGACCTTCTCTCTGAAGGCTCAGGATGTTTTTGACTTTCGGTCCAAAAATTCTCTGTGTTTTCGACCTCTAGTTTGAAAACCCTCTGTGTTTTTGACTTTCAAGTGCGCAACTCTGACCAGGTGGGTCCCAGTTCCTCATAGACGTGCAAGTGCAGTGGAGATCCGACGGCTATCGCATAATCTCATGGAATCTTTCGAGCCCATGAGATCATGCAACAACGATCAGATTAGAATCTCAGTGGGTCCGCATTTTTTGAGTGAGGTGGCATATTTCCTAAGCGCGCTATCACGACCAAGTGGGTTCCAGTTTCTAACGTCACCGCGGGGCCAGTCAGCAGTCAAGAAAACAACAAGCCACCAGCGGTCAGTGGTTAACATCTTACGGTTGGTCGCATGATCGCATGGGCTCTTCCGAGCCCATGCGACCATGCGACAAACCGTCAGCGGTCACAGTTAAGGTAGTTCACAATGATTTCGATGGTGCGGTTTCATGCTTGTCACATGATCGCATGCGGCTTCCTAACTGCATGCGACCATGCGACAAGCCTCTAGCGGTCAACAGGGACTTTGACTCCGGCGGTGGGTCCGTGGACGGTGATGTATCCATTTGGACTAAAGTGGTGAAGGTTCTTGCGGGCCCGGGTGTCTATGTGGCAACAGGGTGAGATCTCAAGCTTGTCGCATGATCGCATGCGGCTTTCTAGCCTCATGCGATCATGCAACCGTTGACTTTTTCAAAATGCAGTGCAACCAGTTTTCATGGGGCTTTCTTCTGGAGATGTTGCAAGTGCGGGTAGCTGGGGATTTATGATTTTTAGAGGTAGTGGCAGTTGAAAGAGATTTTGTAGAGATTTAGACTACCGTTTTGGGATCCTTTCGAGGATATGAGATTGGATTTGAACAATAATGACATATTCCAGTTGCAAGGAGGTAGATGGATCATGGCAGTCTGATTTTTTTTTTGTAGACTCATTACAGAGATGGATACGGGGATCATATCAGATTGGATTGGCATGGATATTTTCAGAGATTCATTTATGATCAAAAGTGATTATTTTAGGGTTGGATTATTTTATGCATATCTATGTAGCCCTAAAAGTTTGATTCCTTCCTGCGTGTAGGGGATGTATATATTGTTTTTTGGAGCCTTTAGGGCTCAGAATCTAGCAATTGTAAAAAGAAGGTTTCTTTCTCAGAGAGCAATTTGTGGCATTTTCCTACCCTTTTGGCTTTTTGCAATTGTTAAATTTTCATTGATTGTTTAGATATTGCAAAGCATTCTGTGACATTTTTTATGTCCCTATGCTTTTTTGTGTGGATTATCTCTTATTGGATCAAAGTGTATGCATGTTTTCAATGATATCTCAGGTTTCCCGATTCCTCTTGCTTTCTGTAACTGTGTGTGTTATTGGTTTGATCTGATTTAGATGTTTTGAGGGTATATTTCAGCCCCTAACAGTCTTGTCTCAATCCTACACCGAGCTATAGGAGTGAATGTTTGTTTGCAGGTCATGGATTGATGTCTAATCCTAAGAGTCTTGTTGTTGTGAAAGAATCTTTCTCTTTCCCTGAACACCCTCTTTTGTTTGCAGACCCTTCCATGAAACACTTATGCAAGCCTATTCAGTAAGTTATGATCTCCCAGACCTAGGTCTTTCACTGATTTCATCCCTCTATACTGAGATCCAAACCCTAATTTTGGTGCATCACCTAGTAGGTAGTTTTCTTTCTATTATTTCCCTTTCCATGTATTCATTCTATCCCTTTCCCTCAAAAGATTTACTTTCTTGTCTAAGAAGCAAACTAAGGTGACTATCCAAGAGGAACCAGCCTAGAACCTGGAGGTCTCATCTCGATTAGCAAAGGTCCCACAACCTTGAGATGATTCCCTTGTTATACTGGATTATCAAGACCAAGAGAGCTTGAGATCAGAGGCGCAAATTCAGCGTATAATAGTACCATCAACAGAATTGGCGCTAGAGGGAAGGTAGGAATTCATTCTTGGAACTAATGATCTTTCCATTTATCGGAAAAGTCCACAAGAGGGAGAAAATCTAGAAACCAAAAAACTTCTTGAGTCAAGAGAGAAAAATAAAAATTTCATGTTTCATTTTGTGAAGCAAGTCATTTCATTGATATCTCCTAGCTCCATGAAACATTAAATAAATATCTTTACCTATAGAGTTTGTCTCATTATGCATCTCCTGATATATATAGAATGGATTTATCCTTACAAGGAAAACTCTTCTTTTAGGAAAGGGCAAGTGCAAGAAGTTGGGTTCCAATTCGGCAGAAGTCTTGTGGACTTGAACAATGATGCTAGAAATAGACACATGTTTTAGGCTCAGACGCCCAATCCAAAAATTCAAAAAATAGATACCTATTTTTTTCAAAAAGGGTGCCCATTTTTTTAAAAAAATTAAAAAATATATGCCTATAAACTCATTTTTATACACCGATTTATTATATTTAAGAAACGGGTACACATTTTTAAATGTGCATGTATTTTTTAAAAGTTGAATTTACAAGCCACCCTTTGCATTAGATTTTGGAGTGGGATAGGCTTGGTGGGACCAAGACCAAGTCTATCCTTTGGGCCTGTAAAATAATGGCTAAGGCACTAGAATCCCAAATTTCTTCCTTGCCATAATTTATTGAGGGCCTTCCTGATTGAATTTTTTGACAAAACGAAAACTCATTAGACTTCTTACTGTACATATTCAAAATTGTAAATTTTGTAGTGATATGATTAATTTTACTATTTTCCAATTGTTTGTTAATCAAAAGTGGTACCTAAATTTAAATTGTGAGGCTCACTAAAATTTTAATAACTTTTTTGTTTTGAAGTTTTTTGAAAAATAAATTATATGATATCAATCTACATAGCATTTTCTTCAAGATTTAAAAAAAAAAAGAATTTTAAAAAAAATGTTAAATTTATGGTGGTCGTACACTAGAGGTTTCAAAAATATACTTTATAGTCAATTTAAAATTAATTAAAAAAAAGTATATATATATATATATATATATATATATATATATATATATATATATATATATATATATATATATATATATATATATATATATATATATATATATATATATATATATATATATATATATATATTAGGTATCATTTTCCAGAAGGATTCACAAAAATTCATTTATTTAGCTCAAAATATGGTGGTTGTACACATGTGTGGTATGGTCTTGAAACATGCCTTTTGAAAAAGTAGTTTTTAAACATGCCTACTAAAAAGAAATTTCTACCATGTGGGTATTGGAATAAATTACATATTTGTAAAGTAGACTCCGAGTACTACATTTTCCATTCCTGAAGTTTTTTTACATTCAATCTCTAAGTGCCTCAAATTTTGACATCAATTGACATAAATTTTTAAAAATAGGGAAAACACTTCCACTTTTTATCCAAAAGTGATACTCAACTTCTTACAGCCACCCGAAAACTTCTTTTGGGAAGTACATAAGCATTTTGATTCCACAAAAGTGCATGAAGATTCACTTGTTGAGAATGAAGTCTTCATTGGATTCAAAGATCTGATCAAAAGCTAGTTGAGCATGGAAGATGAAGTTGTTGGTATGCTTTGACTAGTCATGATGTTGGGCTTGAATTTTGGTGACGTTGTCAATTTCTTTTTCCCCCCAAATGAATTAATGGGGGATTGTTGGGGGACAAAGCCCCTTCTATGGGGCCTAGGGGTGGAACCCATGGTAGGGGTCTAGGGGCAACACCCCCAACTAAAGATTTTGGGGTTAGCGCCGGGTGAACCGACAATAGTGGGTTACATTTTTTTTGCCTCAATGGACATTGAACTCTACATTTTCAAAAAAAAAATCAGATTCGGATGCATATTTTCGTTAAACCATTTGAAATCAAAAGATGAAGTAAATTAGAGTCTTAGGATTTTTTGTCTAGATTCTAAATATATTTTTTCTTTTTAATTTTGAATTGATTTGAATAGTTTTTTCTCTCTCCCATGAAAACTAGTATGTTGCTGAAAATGTCATTTTCAAAGAGTTACATTATTTTCATAGAACATTTTTTTTTCTAAAATAGATATCAATGTGCTTCTTTCGAATTTAGTTTTGTAACATCCATATAGAGGGAATGCAATTGGTTTTATGACATTATCATGATTATTGTATATTTTATTATTGTTTGAAGTTGACTAAACCATAATTTTGACATACCTTGACTACATAGCTCATAACTTGTTGTGTATTTGTCCAATTTTTTTTTAATTTTTTTTTATAGAAAGAGAACTTCAATACCTAGGGCATAGATATTTTTTAGAATTTTTTTTCTCTCATTTACTATTTTTCCATAAGCGTCAAACATAGACTTAGACATACAGTGAAATATCTATGTTTAGTAAAGCTAAAAACATAAAGTCATAATAAAATTAATATATATTAACATTATAATCATTGGAAAAAAAATTCTCAGTAATACCTTACTACATAGATAGGTTTGTCAAATGGATTCATTTGATCTTCCAAAAGATAAAGTCGAAGTGATTTTTTGTCAGCATTTTAATAGGTGTGAATGAGACTCCATTGTAGGTATGAATGAGGAGTATAGATGTTATATCAATATTTTTTTATGTAAGATGCTTTGAGCTAACCATTTGTAATTAATTCCTTCAAATGGAACCTCTCAAGGCTTAAATTATCATATTTTATTAAAAATGTGTTATTTCAGCAAAAATCGGCACGTCTAAAAAAGTGTAACCCACTATTGTGGGGTCACCCCGCCCCTAAAGCCAAATTTGCCTATTATTTGATAAAGGAGGCAGCTAGGGTTTTGACATGTAAACCAACCTTTATAAACCACCTTAAAGGTCTATAAATAAGTATTTGTGTAATGTAAGAAAATATCATATTGTAATTTTTTTTTCATTGGATAATAGAAAGAAGTGGACGGTTATTTCTCTGGTTGATGTAGCTCACATTAGGCAAAGCACATTAAATATTTATGTTATTGTGTTTGTTTATTTTTGCCTCTCTTATTCTACATTATATTTAATATTGTTTATTGCTTCAATCTACCTTAAAACCCTAATAGAAGTACATTTAGAAGACATGTTGTTGCCTAGTTGGTGCAAAGTTCATAATGTTGCACATTCTAAATTCACTTGTGCACTATGCAAGGATGTGATTAACCAAGCTAAAGATCAATTAGAATCACTCTAGAACAACAAAGAAGATGTAACAATGAGTTTTCAAAAGAGTATACTAATTAAAGCACTCAACACAAAGCCATTGGAAAAAAATGAGTATGTTTCTGAAGAAGGGAGGATAGTTTTAGAAGTTGTTGGTACAACAACAAATTTTGATAGGAATGAGCTTCAAGAATACATGCTAACTAACAAAAAAGATCAATACTTCGAAAAGACCAACATGGAAGTTGTTTCCATTCAAGAGCCTAGGGCTGAAGTTATTCTTGTTGTTTGTAGTACCTCCATATTTTTGCTTTCAATTTTATCAGTGTCGTACTCTTTTAGGCCACATTGTATGTGTGCATTTATGGATATTGTTTCAGTGATTGTGGATTTATCTAGATTATGTTTATGCTATGATGTTATGTGATTTCATATTTAGATGATTATGTTATTATGATGTGATGTTTCATATTTCAGTTGGTTTATGATATACTAACTCCATACTAGCATGTGTATGGTGTTCATATGTATGTATCTGTATTATGTGTCTTTATGGTAGAGGGCGGAGGTGTAGTTACTCGCTTTGTTGAGATCCACACGACTGACCGTACCCTATCATTGCTTGTTATATGTTGTATGTACATGCTTTGTTTGGTGATGACAGGTTTGTAGGTACAGGGCATCGTCTTCCCTGAATTGGCAGGATTGAGCATGCCCACATACATTCATCTCATGGTAAAGAGGGGAGATAGTATTCAGACCCAAAACCCAATCCTGAGCTTATTTATCCTAATTGTTGGATAAAGTATTGTTTGCCTACCTTGCCCGAGTTTGGTCAGGTTGACCTAGTTCGTGGATCCCATCTTGTGAGATTGTTTGATGCATGAATGTTCCTGAAATATTGCTTTGATTTAATTATTTTGCTATGATTAATTTAATTAATTATATAGTGGGAAAATAATGATTGAAGTATTTCTTATGTCTTTGAATAATTATTAATTAATTAAAAATCAAATATGAGAATATTTGAATTTAATTAATTAATTGTGCTAAATTTTGATTTAATACGTTTTTTTATTAAATTGTTGAGAATTAGTGCATGTTTTAATTGTGTTAAAAATTATTAAATAATTTAAATGTGAAATTTTATATTGCATGTGCTTTATTTATTTATGTGAAATCGAATTTCATAAAATAACTTGTAATTAGAGTTCCATGTGAGATGTGCATGAATAATATATTTTATAATTAAATAGTGGTCTTTTCCCTCAACTCAAAAAAAGAGGAGTTTGAATAGGAGTTGTCTGGTGACTCATTAGGGTTTGCATGATAGGTCCGTTTGATTTTCTATTTGGGGAAAATTGCATTCATTTTGCATAACCAGGTTTTGTTGGAATTTTCAATTTTGGGGAGAGGGAGCATTTTTGGAATATTGGGTGCTTTCTTGTGTTCTTGAGAATTTGGTGTGAGAATTTTTCTGGGTGAAGTGTGTGTGCATCTGGAATTGGAATTCTACAAGCTGTGATTCAGAGTTGCAGGATTGAGCTCTACATTTTCAGATTTGGGAGATTTAGCATCCTACAGGCAATGCTATCTCAGTTTCTTGCTTTGGATTGAGGTAGGGGATTGATTTAATCTTCCTGTAATTTTATTTATAAAATTTTCATTATGTAGTTGTGCTTGATTTGATTTGAGGATGCAAATCTATTTTTCAATTATATTTCATTATGGGTATTAGGAAACCCTTTGTTTGATGCTATTGATTTTATATTATGACTTGGCATAGTAATGTTATGCTGTTGAAATTTTTGAGAAAAATTTGTCCTAGGGCACTTAGAAAACAAAAAAAATTAAATCTCTATAGTAAGTTCTATAGTATGAATGATTTAATTAAATGGGTTCTCAAAAATTCATTTTGAGTTGGAAAAATACATTCTGTGTAAAAATCCCATTCTCTGTTAAAATACACAATAAAAAAAAAATATACCAGTAAAGACAAAATTAGCTTTCCTTATTTTTAATTGGTAGAATGTCTATTCAACAATGTGAAGAGAAAACACTGATTAGAAGAAAGAATAAAATATGCTGTTAAATTTGTGATCTGTCTATATTTCCATTTCTGGGAATAAAATTTTGGGTCTGTATATATTTCCATTTTCAGAAATTGACTTTTTCTTTAAAAAAAAAAAAATACTTTGGCTTTTGTATTTTATGCAAAGTTATTTCTTGAAATATATATATACATATAAATTAAAATATTATTAAACTGCACTTTTAAAAGTTATTGGTTTCAAAAAAAATATATATTAAAATTTTGTTTGGAAAGGCGAGTCATAGGTGGGGGCCACCAAATCACCCCCCTGCGTACCTCCCTATTACCGACCTGGCACGCAGGTCTTCACGGGAGACCGTGACAGACCTGGTACTGTACACGGTTCCCGTGCATAGCAGCAGGCCAATGCATGACCTACCGTTGCAGGCCAGGTACCCACGCGAGCATTGGGGTGCGGGCATGGGCCCCCCCAACTATGATGTTTTATTTATTTATTTTTTTTTATTATTTTGTATTGTTAAGTTAATAATTTTTTAATATGTTAGTTTTAATAAATTATTACATTATATATATATATATATATATATATATATATATATATATATATATATATATATATAATTGGTTAAAGGATTAAATTTTATTTATATATATATATTGTTTGTAAATGAATTTATGGTGGTTATAATTCATTAGTAATTTAATTTTATTAATATGATCTATTTAAATATTAATAAAATTTTATTATTATGTTTTGCTTAAGTTTAATAATGGAATTTCATTTAATATTGTTAATTTTTGTTAATGAAATTTCTTATTTGTCATAAGTGCAATCTTGTTAGAGGATTTAAATCAAGGGTAATTAGGATATATAGTTTTCTCAATTTTGTTTTAATCATTCAATCATAGGAATGTCAATTATAGAGAAATGAGACTCTAACCTTGCAACTTATTTATTGCCATTCATAGAACAAAGTTTTGATTATTTTCTATCAAAATTGGGCATCTTGGTTATAACGAATTAATTGACACTTCTTAGGTTATCTGAACTACTTATGGTAATATTAGACATGATTATTGTGAAAACTCTCCAGTAGACATTTTTCTTGAATTCATTTGTAATGATTATGAAACATATTGAATTATGGTTTTATTTTAGTTCAAATTGATGCAATTGTGTATTCTTCGTGTCTTCTTTGACATTATGGGATGTCGGGTTTTAGATGACCTAGGAGAATACAGAGGCTAGGGTATGTGTTAGGCATTAGTATTTTTCAGTTATGTACGGTGTGTGTGCACTTTGTCTGATTATCATTTCTATTTGACCATTGGGCTCATGTTATATTGTATTCTGTTTGTGGTATCTCTGTGACTATATCTAGTTCTTTTGTGTGAATTTGGATATGAGGTTACGTAGTTGTATACCTAATTTGATCTAGGAGAGATCTATGAGCCTAGGGTAGTTTACCTAGGTATGTGTTAGGAGGTGGCTTGCAATAAGCACCGGGGCCCACAAGTGGCTGTTGTTGACCACTTATTGTAAGTTATTGTAAACAAGTGATAACCTAAATTTAACTAAGGGAAATAAATGAACCTAATAAGATGGTTTCCTCTCCCATGCTTGAGTGCTAGTATAGACCGAGATGAGGATAAGATGATGCTTGCCACCTTTTTGAGGTGTGTATTCTGGCATAGTTAATGGCTTTGTCAGTACGAGAATTCATTGATTCCGTGTATGGTCACTTGAGTGCCAGAATCCAGAGTGATTACCAGGATGAGACTCAAGGGTTAGATGTACATGATGACATCTACCTACACATAGTCTAGTTATCCTACAAGGTCGGTTGCCTCTGGATTAGTGAGTCATACCTTTCACTACTTTTGTTGACCTTGAGTTAGTAAGCTATCAGGAATCCTTTCCTAGTGGTGTTTCCTGTATGGACTTGATTATCCATTTGGGGTCTGATGCTATCTCCTCAACACGGTGGGGTAGACCTTTATGGTTCTACACGGATAGGTGGTAGTGTTTCTTTACCATTCAAGATTCGACGTCCTGGTACTAGTGCTTGATGGTGTCTTTCCAGTTGGATTCCTTATGTTACTTCTTCAATGAAGTTCTTATGTACTTATTCTTTATTTTAAATCTTGTATTAGAGTATCGCATGAGATACCTAATCTGGATATTGTAATTTAATTGTTTGATTGATTAATGCATACCCTGTGACATGTGCAGTGGATGTATGTTTATTAGAATTAATTATTGTTCATAAAATGTAAACAATACGATGTAATAGTTGTATTTATTTTATGGAATCATTTGTTGATATTATTTGTTATGTTATGTTAGTAAGTAATACTACATCATGGGACCCATTAGAGTTGTAACCTGTGTTTACAATGTGTGTTATGTGAGCTAATGGTTATTGCTTCATGTGATTGTATATCTTGAACGTTAACTTTAGAAAAAAAAATTTGTTCACCAAACTTAGTATCATGTTTTAGATTAGTTTCTTTTGGGTTCCTTGGTGGGGCGTTACATTGTTGAAGTACACTAGATATCTAAAATATGTCAAGTGCAAAAGGAAGAAATTACATATCAATAATCAGTCATACTACAAAGAGAAGTACTTCATGATGATCTACTTTTTATCCCAATTAACAAATCAATTCGTGATATGATGACCAAGGATACATAAACTCTAGATAATCTAAAAGAAAATGACTATGTTGTCTTGCATATTGAAGACCAAGAAATTTCTGCAATGATTGAAGAGCGACATGAGGAAAAATTTGACAATTCTAAAAGCCTACTTGGAGTGAGAATGATTCAACACCTATGCTACACAAGGACATACAAATAGGTAAAAAGTTTCATATTTCAAAATTCATTAAATCTATTTTTTATGGAATGATTGTTGATGCGTATGATTTTGATTTGTATGTGTTTAATGTGCATGGGATATTGTGTCATTAGCTATGACTACCCTAGGATACAAAGGATGGGTTTCCACATTCTGCTATGGTGAATAGTAAATAATATTCTCAACCCAAACATGAAGAATACAAAGTTGGATCTTTCCTTGATATAAATTCTGAAGTTTATCATTTTTATTATGGAGATATAAGACGTAAGACATGTATATGGTTCAATCATGGGCCTAATGAATTACCTTAGTTTCTATTTCTACATGATGTACTTCATAAATATGAATGTGAGGTGGTAAAAAAAATTAAAATATAAAAATGAACCTGCTAGCCTTCACACCATGACATGTACCTCATTATTAGTGAGTAACCTAAGAATTCATGAAGGACTAGGTGTTCTTCTAGGATACCTAACACCTATTCTCGTAAGTTCCCTAGTACATAGGATGGGTTTTAGATTAGGTTTTATTTTTTGTCTTATTTAGTCTTAGTTTAGTTTTTTTTCTTGCATTGGTTTTGTTTTGTTTTCTTTCTTGCATTAGTTTAGTTTGTTTGCAATAATTTGGGATTCCTTTTGGAGATTGGGTTTTCTTGTCATTTTCTTGATATCCTTTGATTGTGACAATTTGAAATGAATTCCTATAACGATGATAATTATGAAGAAGTTGAATTGTGATGTTCCTTACTATGCTAATAATGTTATAAACATATTTTTGTGTTTTCATGTAGATATCCAAAGATATATTTGTCAACATGAAAACATAGATGGATGTCTTCAAAATGATCAAAGAGTATCAGTCTATTGATAACTTCCAAGATTGATAAAAGTTAGAAGATCATTGGAATCAAGTACCAATATAGGGGCATTTCAATATTCATACTCACAAGTGAATGTATCCATGGAACAAGTTCAATGAAAAATTTCAAAATTCTAGGAAATACGAATGGGTACGCCTAGAAAAAGATGTCAAAAAATAAAATATTTCAAGGGTAAATATTTAAAATGTGCTTTATTGTAAAAGGAATAGGAAATTTTCAAAAGTCAAATCAAATGTAATATTGAAAAGTTAAAATTATATTTCTTATACCTATTGTTTTGTCTGTGACACCTTGAGGAGTGTGTCATTTTTTTCATTTAGTGGGGTTAGGTGCAACTATTTTGTCTTCTACTAAGTGTCGGATAACTGAAGGGGGGGGGGGGGGGGGTGAATCAATTATCTTAGGTCCCTTAACAATTTTCAACCTTAAAATCTTCTCAGTAACTAATCTTTGCAATTTCATTTAATCAATCAACCGACCATAGTAGTATGCATCATAAAATTAGTAAATAACATGCAAAACATTCAATCACACATTAACACTAGTATTTAACATGGAAACCCAAATTGGGTAAAAACCATTGCAGGAATTATCACCCACAAAATAATTCACTCTTCTGAAGTGAGCTCGGTTAAGATTCAATTTTGTTAAAAATTACAAACACATTTGCTAGATGTGACCCTATTAGGGATTTTCACCAAAGATCGACTAGATCTGACACCCTATTATGAGTGGCCTTATTAGAGGAATTTAGAACATTCCTTAGAATGCCACCTTACAAAGGATTTATAAATAGGACAGTTAAATCCACTTGGTTAAGATATTTTCTACTATAATGGTTAGAAACTAACAGTGAAATGATTTGATAAAATATGCAACTACCTTTTCCTATTTAGATCTTCTTTCTACTCATTTGTTCTCTTCAAACTCTTCCTTTTTGGCTCATCAAAACATAGTTCATCTCATCACTTTCCTTCACTTTATTCACACTTTTTCTCAACTCTGTTCTGCTCAGTATACCCTTCTTTTCTAATTAGGCTATCTACTCTAGATATCAACGATTCATCATCAACAATAGCAATAGTATCAACAATATGATCATCATGATCATCCTTTATATAGATCATTTTTTCTGCTTAACCTTGTCACCGCTTAATCTCATCCACTCGATCAAATCTGTAGCTCAGTAAAATGTTTTATGATTCTTGTCAGATGTATCTTCACCTTGGAGCTTGAACTTTTCTTGGATCTCAAACCAATTGCTAAATCTTCACCATTTATCTTTACCTAACGATTCTGATATGTTGATTTCATTAATTGAATTTGTTCCTTCCTTGGAATCCTCTAGATCAATCCACATCATCACACGATGTCATCTTTTACTTGATTCCTAGTTTAATCAACCAAATTAATCTACTTGGTTAAGTCCATCTACTCGATTATCACTTACACAATCAACATTCACTCGGTTAACAACAACCGACCAATATCTTTTCTTACCAACAATCATTTCCAGCTCAATAGAACACACTCTTTCCTTGTCTTTTCACTTCACAACTTCAATCCTTTATTACTGACAAACATAACTGACATGTGCATCATTCTAACACTTCATTAACTCATGTAAAATAATCAAATCAATACTACCTTGTCATTGACTAATTCAACACTTGCCCATTTAAGCTCTCATACTTAACATCACTTCTTTATTTCATATTTTGTCTTTACCAACATATTTCAGATTGATATGGAAACTTGAAATCAGTAAGTCAATAGACTTGATATCAATGACAACATAACAACTGATCCAATCCTTCTACATACCTTTCATTGCCCGGATAACCTTGTCCATTCTTAGCATCACAGTATCAATAGGGTAACAGTCTTATCAATTTAGCAATCTCATCAGTTGGGGTAACAATCTCCCCCTTTGGCATTGATGGCAACACATATTATAAATCTCATGTATCTCACATTTGAAATATGCCATCGAACACCAATAATCTTCATCCTTTACAATCTCCTCCTTTCTTCTTACATAGTCTTCCTTAGTCAATATTTCTTTTGATTAACATTTCTCCAAATATCTTTTCAATTCATTCTCTCCCTCTATATTAGTTTCTCTCTCTCATAGTCATATCTCTCCTTTAATCATTCTCTCCCCCTTTGACAATAATACCAAAGGTACCTGCAAAACCTTAATTGGCGAAAACTTTAGTGGTGATTATTCGCTATTTGGCGAATGTTGCATGTCGGCAACCCAGGATTTGGTGAATATAATGTATATATTGGATTGACCCTATCGCCTGAAATTTATTAATATTGGGTCCAATGCCTAGGCCCATCGCCCATCGATTTTGAATAGAAATAAAATGGCTTCACCTCTATTCAAATGTAAAGATGTGTATGTGTATGGGGGAAATATGAGATCTACTTCTAAATCCAAATTCCCAAAGGATAGGTTCAATTTGATCAACCAAAAGGCTAATGCACAATCGAATCAACCTATGAATAATATAGAAAAAGAGAGAAATCTACTATTTCCCTATGTTTGAATTATGTTTGAAATCTAAAATAATTGAAATACAAATACTAACCTCAAATTAGGGCAAATCTGGAAAATGTCATTTTCTGATATCTGTGTACTTTCAGGCAATTCTGCAACCTGTTCCAAACTGGAAATGCCAAGACAAAGAAAACCCAGAAATCTTTCTCCAAGATGAGCTCAGGTCGACTTTGACCCTCATAAAAGGTCAAAGGCTAGATTCTTTATTTGAAGGTCGATTCTAACTCTGTTTGCAGATCTAGAAAGCTCGCTGAAAAGGGTATCCAAATCCGCTCTCAGATATGAAATCTCGCACCTGTACCTGCAAGAAAATGGGGTTTTTTTTGTATGGGGGGGTTTGCCTTGGTCAAACCCTAGTTTATGAATTAACCTTGAAATTGAATTGAAATGTAGTGTGCATAAATAAAGTAATTGAAACAAATCACCTCGCTTATGTTGAAGTCCTTATGGAGGATTTGAATCCTCAAATCCACAAGTAGGAGTGCTTCAATGGATGTAGGATGTCTTCAATCAATGGCATTTGATCTTGAACACAAATCTTGAATTGATCTTTGCATATGAGAAGGCTTGGATGAATGTAGAAAGATGGATCTTCAAGGGGGCTCCAAAGAGATTGAATCCTTCAATGGCTAACAATGGATCTCCTTGATGAATGAATGCTTGAACACTTGAATGCTTGAAGGCTTGCTTGAATGCTTGAATAATTTCTTGCACATGAGAGCTTGATCATGAGAAAGTGGATTGAATCATGGATAATGGATGTGAAAATGAGAGAGGAAGGCCTCCTTTTATAGTGAACTAGGGCACAATCCTCTAGAGGGGCCACCTTGGAGAATTAAATCGCAATTAGGTGCTAACCCTTAGAAAATATACCTAGATTAAATGAAATTAGAGGATTTACCATTTTGAAACTTGAAATGGCTGACTCGGGGGTAGGAAAACAAATATCCTGAAAACTCGATACCCGAAAATCAAGAATTTTAGAAATTTGAAAGAGTGGGGCAAAATCGAGGTTGGGACTGACCTAGTTAGGTTCGAGTTCGATCCTGACCTAGTCAAGTTTGAGCTCGATCCTAACCTGGTTAGGTTTGAGCTTGATCCTAACCTAGTTAGGATCAACCTTGAATTTGACCCTAGGCCCAGATTTAATCAGAATCAAGACATGAGGTCCTAGGGATGCCCAGAGACCTAGAAATGGTATAAAAAAGGGACAGAATGTCAGTGATAGGCATAAAATCCTATGATGACTATGATGAAGACTAGGAGGACCTATTTCTAAGTCCTACCTAGAAAATAAAGCCATGGAAGAGGGAAATTTAGGAGAATCCTCGAGATCCTAACCCTAATTTCACCTAAAATGAAGAAATCAAATGCAGAAAAGAAGTGGAAAGTGGGGAGAAAGCCAAATACATCCAAAGACCTGATCAAGGTGATTAACATGACCCCAAACCACTTACTCAGAGGGCTAAATGCTCTTATCATGGAAGTTCTTCCATTTTAAGATGATACATTAAGCCCCCACTTTAGCAAGAGTATGGACTCGATGCAAACTCTTGGTAAAGGAGATCAGAATGAAAAGATAATCTTATCGTAATCCAAGGGACAAAGAGAAACCTCAAGCCCCCAGGGACTCAAGTCTTCTTTGACTCCTAGATCACAATAAGAGAGACATCTCTAGAGAGAGAAAGAAAGGGTGTGATTATCTCACCCAATGAGAACTTATGTCCTATTGTTAACCACACAAGGAAATAGCACAACTGGAAAGATGGAATTGAGCCGCCTAGTGAATGTGGCTACTCACTAGTCAACCCATCAAGGATTCACCCTTAGGAATATTCTATTCCATAAGAATAAAACCAAAAATATAAAAGAGATCCAGTCTTAAGGACACCTCCAACCTTAAGGGATCAAAATATATGTATATTTGAAACTGGAGGGATCAAGAGATCCTAAAATATAAATCTATGCTTTAAGGATTAGTTACTAATCCAAAAAGAGAACAAAGTATCTTGAAAAAAAAATGTGTGTATCAAAAAGTGTGTGTGTGCAATAGGTAAGCAGAGCGTATGCCCCCACGTTAAAGTCATTGCTGACACTTTAACAGGAGCAATGGCTTTAACGAAAACATAAACAACTCCACTGATTACATTTCCACGTCGAGATGCCCCCAAATGAAGATAAATCAAGGGAAATATCACAGAAACATACAAAGAACATAGAAGGGATCTACCTTCCATGGGGTCAGTATGATCATAAGATAATATATGTATGATATTATTGCAAATGAATTGACATCATTCCCCAAAGAAAGTAGAACTACGATCACAAAGGAGGAAAGATCACATAAGATATACGAAGGAGAATCTTTTCAAACCATTACATGGAGACCAAAAAGAATTAGTGCTACCATATCTTGAATCCAAGCAGATTACACAAGGAAACATTTATGAACAATAGCACATATATGACATAACATTGAACAATGCTTAGAAGAATAGAGATACATATAGAAGAATTTGAACAACAAATTCGATTCCTTCATCACCTTGCACCAACTAAGTAACAAGGATCGTATAAAAGAATCTAACAACATTTAGCAAACACAGTATGGGGGAAACATAGTACAGTAGACAAACACACAACAAAGCTACCATGAAGGACAAGCCAATCAAGTGTGTCACCTACTCTCCCCATCTCATTGTATATCATTTAGGGAAGGTGGGTAACTCGCAAGAGGGACTATATCCAACACAATAGGAATGATAGCCAGTTCCAAACAAGGATCCTCATGAGAATCACTATGTTCATGATGAAGTGCAAGGTAGGAGAATCCCCGATGGAGATGTCCTAGCCCCCAGAAAATAACCACACAATAGAATATAATAACAATACAGAGATATAGATCCACACAATGCCAATACTCATAACAGAATCATCATATTTTCATCCAACATGCCCGGCTGTAAGGCCTTCTGGGTTACGGCCAAATACAATGCAATTACAATAGAAAATCCATAAGATCCCACAAGATCCAAACCAAAACCCTAGCTAGCCCAGATCCACACACTGGTAGGAACCCCCAAGGAAGATCTAAACTTGTGCTCGCAAGCCCACCAAGCAATCTCCTTGTTTCCCAAGCCGCAACTACTAGCTCTCCTCAAAACTCACTCCACATCCACCTCCTCTTCTCCCAAGTGGATGAATGAATGCCTCAAGACTTCCCCCACAACCCCTACTTATACCAATCTAAGCCACAGGTCGGCCCTGAAAATAAATTAAATACAAATACCGAAATTAAATGCCACAAGTCGGCCAACAACAACAATTAAATGCCCAAAATAGATGTCTTAGTAAAATTGTGATATCTCCTAGCTCCAGATGAATTAGAACTCATGCTTCAAACCACAAGTAGAAATATAGGCCCTCTTCAATCTCTGAAATTTTCAGCCTCTAACTCTTTATGAAAAATTACTTATACAGCCTGAAATAGGCACCAAATTCCTAAGCAAGGCCGAGCACCCCTAGGCCATGCTAAGCAACCAAGACCATGCCAAGTTCCATTAAATACATCAAAACCAATTACCCAAGACCCAAATGGGTTTATCCAACTCTACCAAACCCCTCACATATGAAAATAAGTCCACACAACTCCATCAAATCTCCCAAACATGCAGGATACCCAACTACCCTAGGATGCTCCTGCATCAGACTCCCCAAGTGCGAAAAGAAGTATGCCTCATACTTTGATGCTAGATGAAATATCTACAACCATCTTCATCTGCACAAAAGGCTTCCACTCCAATAGAGACAATATAACCAACATGCAAATCATCCAAATTTGCATCCATCTGTCAACCACTAGAATCTCAACCATCCAATCAACATGCTCACTCCTAGGATCAAACTGAACATAGTGCCTCACTAATATTCTCTGTAGCAGATCACTACCAACAACAACAATATCCTCAAACATGAAATCCATGTCACCAACATGTAAGCTCAAATCCACAATAGGAGCAACATGTAAATCCTCAACCATGTCAACCACCAACAGGTCCACATTAGGAACATACAGATCCGTAGTATCATGTAGATCCTCAACCACATCAACAACTAGTGAATCCACACCAGCAACATCCATATCAACAACATCCATATCACCAACATATGGATCACCACCCTTAGCAACCTGATTATCCATGACCAAGTGCTCCACAATTTCCATGTCATACTCAACCAACTGATCATGAAAACCAACCTCAATCATAGCATCAACAAGGTTAGGAAGCTCCATAGAAACATCCACAAGTTTCTTCGCAGGTTCCGTATCAGCCTCAACACACTGATCAACAAAACCAACTTCCATCTTGACCTTGCTATTCCCTCTTCTCTCTCGAACAAGTCTTCTAACCGGCCAGACAACTCATTTCCTGATCGGTAGACTCCAGCTCCACGGTTTCAAGATCTCTCGAACTCTCTTATGAAATTTATCCAGAGATGGAACACTCTCAACCATCCTTTCCTTAACTTGATTAGTCAATCTAGCTTCCAACCGAGCAAAAGTCTTTGAAATATTCTTCTCCACTACATCATGAAGTTTTGCAATCATCTTAGGGTCCAATCTTCTTGGAGCCATCTTCTAAGATCTTCGCAAACCCTCTGCAACAAATCACCAACTAGATCCAACCTTCAACCAAGTCCTAGTGCAAACTACCTCACATTCGGTGCTCTGTCCACACACTCAGGAACAACCTTCACTCTGAAAAACTCAACCCAAGGTCCTGGTGTAAACTGCCTCCCATTCGACGCTCTGTCCACACACTCAAGAACAACTGTGCTCTGATACCACTTGATGCAGTACAAGGTAGGAGAATCCCCAATGGAGATGTCCTAGCCCCCAGAAAATAACCACACAATAGAATATAATAACAATACAGAGATATAGATCCACACAATGCCAATACTCATAATAGAATCATCATATTTTCATCCAACATGCCTGGCTGTAAGGCCTTCCGGGTTACAACCAAATACAATGCAATTAAAATAGAAACTCCACAAGATCCCACAAGATCCAAACCAAAACCCTAGCTAGCCCAGATCCACACACTGGTAGGAACCCCCAAGGAAGATCTAAACTTGTGCTCGCAAGCCCACCAAGCAATCTCCTTGTTTCCCAAGCCGCAGCTACTAGCTCTCCTCAAAACTCACTCCACATCCACCTCCTCTTCTCCCAAGTGGATGAATGAATGCCTCAAGACTTCCCCCACAACCCCTACTTATACCAATCTAAGCCACGGGTCGGCCCTAAAAATAAATTAAATACAAATACCGAAATTAAATGCCACAAGTCGGCCAACAACAACAATTAAATGCCCAAAATAGATGTCTTAGTAAAATCATGATATCTCCTAGCTCCGGATGAATTAGAACTCATGCTTCGAACCATAGGTATAAATATAGGCCCTCTTCAATCCATAAAATTTTACCCCTCTAAATCTTTATGGAAAATTACTTATACAGCCTGAAATAGGCACCAAATTCCTAAGCAAGGCCGAGCACCCCTAGGCCATGCTAAGCAACCAAGACCATGCCAAGTTCCATTAAATACATCAAAACCAATTACCCAAGACCCAAGTGGGTTTATCCAACTCTACCAAACCCCTCACATATGAAAATAAGTCCACACAACTCCATCAAATCTCCCAAACATGCAGGATACCCAACTACCCTGGGATGCTCCTGCATCAGTTCAACACTAGGTGTAAGAGTCAATTGTGATGAAAGCATATTAGGTAAATAAATGTGAATGTCAATAGTCTCATATTAATCATTAACATCATCAGTATCATCAAGAGTATCTTCTTCATCCAAATTAATAAAAATAGGACCTAAGATACGAATAGAATCATCATAATCATGCATCTTAACATCATTATTAGTAACAACCTCTTCTAACACATCATGCATAGGTTTATCTAAAGAAGGTAGAAATATTTGAAGAATAGAATTACAAGCTTTAGCATGAGAATGATGCTTTTTATGATGTTCATTAGCAGATCAATTACATTTTGTTTTATTTGAAATAGGTTGAGACCTAGGAGTAACAATCACAGGATCCTTCACAGGTTCCTTAGGAATATTAATATGATTATTAACTGTAGGAGAAACAATCACAGGATCTTTGATAGGTTCGGTAGAAGGAACTTGATTAACAGAACTAGAAGCCATAGTTAAAGGAGGTATAGAATGTGTAGGTAAAAGACCATGATTAAGATCTATAGGATGTATGCTTAATTCAATAATCTTACGATGTTTATAGGCTTGATATGATCGAAAAAGATTATCAAGTCAAGGAGGACATGAATTAGGTAATGAAGGCCAAAGAAATCAAGAGCAGCACAATCTCTAGGCCTGGAAGGTTGATATATACTATGATTAACTGTCTTTATTTTGTCATCATGAATGAACTTAAGACACTTATGAATAGGTGAAGCAACAACATGCATGGTAGTCAACCAAGGAAAACCTAGCTTAACTTGAAATTGATCAGAAGTAGGAATCACAACAAAGGTAGTGTTCACAATTTGTCCACAAAGTTCAACTGGTAAAGTAATAGAACCAAATGATGGATACAAAAAACCATTGCAAGTTTGAATCCACACATCTGATGTATCATAAGAATCACATTGTAAGATTTTCATAGAAATATTTTCTTCAGTAATAACATTGACTAAAGATGTAGAATCAACAAGACAACCACGAGTAGGTCTCTAAGAAATCCTAGCAGAAATGTAAAGGGGACCATCAAGAGCTCTAATAGTCTCAGAATCATCAAAGGTAATCAAAAGTTCCCGAGGTCATTTATTCTTAGGTCGTTGTTGAGGTTTAGGTTGAGTTTTCAATTTTGGTTTAGGTTTTGGTCGAGATTGAACTTGAGGTTGAATCTGAGTTTGAGGTTGAAGTTGAGGTGGAGGTACAGATTGACCAACATGCTCCACTTGATTAACAACATGATTGTGATCATCCATCTTTGAATCATACACAATTTCCACAACAAATGGTTGAGCAATAGTATTAGTATCATGCGTAGGTAAAGGATTCATATAGATTTGAAGGTTTTGATTAGGAGGAGAGATAGATTTGTTCCCACTACCATCAAGATTATCAATAGATAAGGCCTTAGAATCAATTAGGTCTTGAATCTTATGTTTTAAAGAATAACATTTCTCAGTATCATGACCATTCTGACAATGATATTGACAAAAATCATTTTGATCAAAAGATTTAGAGGCAATCGTAATAGGTAAAAGAGGTCGAATAGGAGGTAAAGTAATCATATTAGCAGTTATCAACCTATTCATAATAGCATGTAAAGATTCAAAAAGAGGAGTAAACATACGATTTAATCAAAAAGCAGTGGATGCAGAAGTGGCATTGTGAGATGCAACAACTTGATTAGCAACTGCATTCGCTTGTTTGTTTATCTTGACATAGTTGTTGAATTTTTTAAATTTGTTTGGACTAGGAGCAGCATCACTCTTATCAACTAGAATAGGAGCCATTGGAGTGTTTCTCTCAAATTGACTCACTTGTAATTGATAATGATGAAGCGCTGCACAAATTCATTGAAAAGAGGTAAATTTAGTAAGCAGAATCTTATCTCTAATATCCTTTTGTAGATTTGAAATAAACATACATTGAATATCAATATCAGGAATAGGATAGGAAACTTGAGCATGCAAATGATTAAATCTACCAATAAATTCAGTCAATTTTTCCTTAACACTTTGTTTACAATGCATCAAATCAATCAAAGACACTTGCGGGCCAATGTTGTTTTGAAATTGTTGAATAAAAGCATTAGAAAGTTGTGGAAAGGAATCAATAGAATAAGGAGGCAAGGAACAATACCATTGTAAGGCCTTGTCACAAAAGGTTCTAGAAAATAGTTTGGCTAAAATCCTATGGTCATGAGCATAATCACTACAAAGGATTTGGAATGTTTTAACATGATGAACAAGATCTCCTTTTCCATTATAATTCTCAAGATGAGGCATCTCACCTTGCTGAGGAATAGGAGTATGAATAATTTCTCAGGACAAGGGACTTCCCATGTCACATGTAGGAATAGTAATTAAACTTGTTTTGAGTTAAGGATGCGAGTTGTTGTTGTAAAGATGACTTAGTTTGAGCCAAATTGATGATAGTTGAATCATTAGAGGAAATAGGAGTAGCAACATTAGACACACTAGGTAAAGTTTAAGAAGTTGCAGGAATAGAAGACACAACTGGAGGAACACTAGGAACTACAGTTGGAAGCAGATTGGAATAAGTAAAAGGAACATTATGATATGAAGGTTGTGATGTAGGAAGGGACACAGGAGGAACATTCATAGGAATAGAGGGAACCATCACATTCACCAAAGGAGGAGTATAGGTAGGAATATTAGGTAAAGGATTAGAAGGAGGTTCAACACTAGTGATAGGAGGAATCAACCCTAAATCTTGAGCCTCTTGAGCTAAAGGTTTAACATTTGAATGCACAAGGTGATTAATACCATGCAAGAGGTTAACACCTTAATCACTATCATGGAGAACTTTCTTAAGAGGCTATATAGCTTGAATGGAGTCTTGATTATGGTTTTCTTGAATAAGCCAATTACCCATTTTATCAAGTCCAATTGAAAGTTTTTGGACTTGTTCAAGAGGAACTCTTAAAGCATCATCCTCATCATGAGATGAGTGAGAAGAGTTTTGCTCCAAAGTAGGATTGGAATCATGAAGAATCAAGTTATCATCCGGGATCCTAAGGAAAGGAGAGGAAGATTCAAGATCAAAGACACCCATGAATCTACAACTTCTTCTAACTAGAATGTTATAAGTAGGACTAGTGGTAGTAAAGCTCATAAACCAATGTAATGCAAATGAACTAAACTAATAACACATAAAGCATGAATATGAAATCTAATTAGCATGCAAGATCTAACACAAAGGAAAAACCTAATACTAATAAGATACAAGGAAAACACAATAAAAGCATCCAATTCCACAAAAGAAAGGAGAGTAAGTATGTCAAGTTCACCAAAATGAATAGAAATAAAATGGCTTCACCTCTATTCAAATGTAAAGATGTGGATGTGTATGGGGGAAATATGAGATCTACTTCTAAATCCAAATTCTCAAAGAATAGGTTCAATTTGATCAACCAAAAGGCTAATGCACAATCGAATCAACCTATGAATAATATAGAAAAAGAGAGAAATCTACTATTTCCCTATGTTTGAATTATGTTTGAAATCTAAAATAATTGAAATACAAATACTAACCTCAAATTAGGGAAAATCTGGAAAATGTCATTTTCTGATATCTGTGTACTTTCAGGCAATTCTGCAACCTGTTCCAAACTGGAAATGCCAAGACAAAGAAAACCCAGAAATCTTTCTCCAAGATGAGCTCAGGTTGACTTTGACCCTCATAAAAGGTCAAAGGCTAGATTCTTTATTTGAAGGTCGATTCTGACTCTGTTTGCAGATCTAGAAAGTTCGCTAAAAAGGGTATCCAAATTCGCTCTCAGATATGAAATCTCGCACCTGTACCTGCAAGAAAATGGGGGTTTTTTTTGTATGGGGGGGTTTGCCTTGGTCAAACCCTAGTTTATGAATTAACCTTGAAATTGAATTGAAATGTAGTGTGCATAAATAAAGTAATTGAAACAAATCACCTCGCTTATGTTGAAGTCCTTATGGAGGATTTGAATCCTCAAATCCACAAGTAGGAGTGCTTCAATGGATGTAGGATGTCTCCAATCAATGGCATTTGATCTTGAACACAAATCTTGAATTGATCTTTGCATATGAGAAGGCTTGGATGAATGTAGAAGGATGGATCTTCAAGGGGGCTCCAAAGAGATTGAATCCTTCAATGGCTAACAATGGATCTCCTTGATGAATGAATGCTTGAACACTTGAATGCTTGAAGGCTTGCTTGAATGCTTGAATAATTTCTTGCACATGAGAGCTTGATCATGAGAAAGTGGATTGAATCATGGATAATGGATGTGAAAATGAGAGAGGAAGGCCTCCTTTTATAGTGAACTAGGGCACAATCCTCTAGAGGGACCACCTTGGAGAATTAAATCCCAATTAGGTCCTAACCTTTAGAAAATATACCTAGATTAAATGAAATTAGAGGATTTACCATTCTGAAACCCAAAATGGCCGACCTAGAGGTGGGAAAACAAATATCCCAAAAACCCGATACTCAGAAATCAAGAATTTTAGAAATTTGAAAGAGGGGGGAAAAATCGAGGTTGGGACTGACCTAGTCAAGTTCGAACTCGATCCTAACCTGGTCAGGTTAAAGCTTGATCCTAACCTGGTCAAGTTTGAGCTTGATCCTAACCTGGTCAAGATCGACCTTGAATTTGACCCTAGACCCAGATTCAATCAGAATCAAGACAGGAGGTCCCAGGGATGCCTGGAGACCTAGAAATGATATCAAAAAGGGAGAGAATGCTAGTGATAGGCATAAAATCCTATGATGATTATGATGAAGACCAGGAGGGCCTATTTCTAAGTCCTACCTAAAAAATAAAGCCATGGAAGAGGGAAATTTAGGAGAATCCTCGATATCCTAACCCTAATTTCACCTAAAATGAAGAAATCAAGTGCAGAAAAGAAGTGGAAAGCGGGGAGAAATCCAAATACATGCAAAGACCCGATCAAGGCACTTAACATGACCCCAAACCACTTACTCAGAGGGCTAAATGCTCTTATCATGGAAGTGCTTCCATTTTAAGATGATACAGATTTATTTAATTTTCTCTATTTCTTTCACATTATCACCAATGGAATATAATTTTTGGACATGTTAAATTTAAACATTCACCTATAATTTCAAAGTGGCCCCAAATTGACGACCTATATTCACCAATAGTTTTATACATATATATTTATAAGCAGACCCAAATTAGCCTGGCATTTTGTGGATGCGTGTCTCAAATTGACGCATTTTCACCAACTTTATTAATCATACCACTTGGTATTCGATGACCCATAATCACCTCAGAAATAACACAAGACATGTTATAATTATGCAGGCTTCACCAAATATTTGTATACATAATACCTCCCACTGAATTCGCCAAAAAAGGATTAGTATAAATACATTCATGGATTAGTGTTATTGTAGATGCAACTTGGTTCAATTTATTAGTAGGTTCAAGGTTGGTTGGGTTGGTTGGTTGGTTTTTATATCTCAATTTGATCAATAGTGAAGTTTCAAACTATTGAGTGCATAGGTGAGTCATGACTGCAATTGAATTTGAGGCAAAGGTAAGTGATTATTATTCTGTGACTATGTAATTTTGAGTTCATTCTTATTTAGTGGGGACCAATTAGTGAACAGTGGTGACCAGGGAAACCTGAGACATGATTTTAGGTCCAATGAATCATATTTATATATATTATAGTCTATTGTCACTTCTTCAACAAGTAAACATTTTTTTTGCACTAGAAGCCTTTATTTTGTTGAAGAATCAAGATGTCAAACAAGAATAAGGGTAAGGATCCCGCATATGGGGAAATCCAAGAGAGGCCAGCAAAAATTAGAACCTTATCATCATACTTTGGGCATGGTGTTGGAAATGTTTATGGCCAAAATCGGGAAGCTACTTCATCACAAGAATATTTTCAAGATTCACAACCTGAACCTACGTATTGAAGAAGTCAATGAACCTGATATCTCAAATCATGATGAACTTGAAGAATATTTTTAGTTAAATACCCAGAGTAGCCATAATGATATAATCAACTTGGATGATACTGAGAATGTCAAAGAAGATGATGGTGCGGGGAAGAAGAAAAGAAAATACGATTCAAAGAATGATAGAGAATCAAAAAAAAGATCAGAAGTGGGATCTGTTGAGGAATTTTCAAGTAGAATGGATGTCAAATTATCCATTCATTGAGCCATTGGACAATCCAATTGAAGGTGAGCCTCTGGTAGAATGCATATGTAAGATTTGCACCAAGATGAATAAGAAGGAAAAGAGGTTGTAGCGAAAAATTAATACCATAGAGAAGAATATGGGTGAAGTTTACAAAAAGAAAACCATAGATGCAGTTGAAAAAATAGTGATAAGATGGAAAACAAAGGAGGAATCTCAGCATGTTAGGAATGCATAATTATTTGAATTTTAGTAGAATATTTAGATGAATACTGCTGAAGTTAAAGGCTCTATTGAAGCTTGTTTTGGAAAAGCATTGGAAGTAGAAATAATGGGAAAATTTGTTCAGTTAAGTGTTGTCTTTAATATTTTGAGCAGAGAGCGTCCTATGACAAACTACCCATCATTGAGTTATTTATTACTCTTTCTAAAATTTCATATCTATCCTAATAGTCATTGGTTAATAAACAGTGGATGGGAATGGGCAAGTTGTCTTATCGACATTGAAAAAGAGGATCTAAATGCAAAAATTAAAGAGTCAAATTTTATTGCATTGTCTTTAGATGAAGTTACAGTAGTAGATAATACTTCTTGGGTATACATGCATGTAAAGAGTTCTCTAATTGAATATGGAGGTATAAATGACATGATGATTGCCAATACATTGGTGTGTGTTGGAGTGGATGGAGCTTCAGTAATGCAAGGCCACAGGGGCAGTTTTTGTAGAAAGATACAATCTTCTTGTGCACCCTACATTACTCCCATTCACTGCATGGCCCATGGAATAAATCTAGATTTTGGAGTTGTCAGAAAGCATGCTCCAATACAAAAAAATGAAATTTTAATCAAAGGGCTCTACCAATACATTTGTCGAAGTCTAAAATGATTCAGGGGATTTCAATACTTTGCAGGACTAACCAACAAGAACAAGCTTCTTAAGGATAATGATACCAGATGGATCTCTTTGGATGGACCAATGCATCAATTTTTTTGAGAATATCAATCGTTTCTTGGACTAATTAACTCAAGTCATGAAGAAGCAGGGCTACCAAAATTTTGTGTGCTACTGCGATGGTTAAGTAATGTAGAGACACTCTTAACATTAGCAAGTCTTCTTCCCATGCTTGAGGAAATGAGAAATATAATAAAAATCACCCAACAAAGAGCTATGTATATTGTAGAATATGTTGCATTGCGTAAATTGATATGCATGACACTCGATAATCTCTATCGATCATGTGATGATGTAAAAATTGTCAACTGGCTGAAAATCACAGATTTGGACAATCTTGATAACTTTTTAAAGATCAGTGCAAACAGAGAGTTATGTGTAGAATTTCACAGAGTTGAGATACCAATGCACTACTTTGCCAGGTTTGAGTCTGAGGTACTAGGAAAGAACCCTAGGAAGCGACTATCAAGTGTTAAAAAGGAAGACTTTACTAAGATTTTTGAATCTGTAACTACTTTTGTGAAGCACATTGCATATGATCTTTCCTCACAAATTAGAGAAAGGTTCCCTCCAGTCAAACTACTTGTATCCATGGCTATTGTGTTTCCTTGATATTGGAGTATCAACAATTTGAAATTTTTTTGAACTAGGCTACTAAATTTGATAGATCATTTTTGCAAAACCAAAGAGTTAAATGGAGTAACTCAATGGAATTTTAGATGAATCTCATTTGAGAGAGAAATCAAGTCATTTTTCAAAGAAAATGAGGGATCAATATAATATTATGTGGAACCCCCACAAAGATGGATCAGTAACAAGGCTTCAGAAAAATCTAGCTGAGAACAAAATATTGATTGATTCAATATCATAATTTTTCAAGCTTGATGATTTATGTCTAACCATTATATTGGGGTCGGTGGAGGATGAGAGATTTTTTAGTGCTTTTGGATTCCTAAAGTCAAAGATAAGAAACAAACTAGACAAGAATTTGGAAAATTTCTTGAGGCTCTCTACATCCAGGTATGAAGTCAATACTTTTCCTTACGAAAGGGCACTAAAATTGTGGAGGAAGAAATGTTAGAGAAGAGGGTTGGGCAATATTTCAAACCAAAGTGGGAGTGCTAGAGATAATGATGTCACTGAATCATGTACTGGTACTGGTACTGCTAGTGTTGAACTTCAGTTAAGCAAAGATATGTAGAGTGAAGAAATCATATCAAAGAACCAAGGAAGATATGAAGTTGATGGTGATGAATATGAGGATCCCGATAATGATATGATGTGTCAACTTGAACCATTGTAGAAGTAGTAGGTACTAGGTATTTATTAAACTTTTTATTGTAGTCTACTATCAGTTTTTGTATCTCATCATCAATCATGCATAATAGCATATTCCAATGTCAAAAACATGAATGTGGTTGATAATGTCATCAAGATTCAATTCTACCATTAATAATGGTTTTCATTTTCATTATTCAGCTCATATGGTCAATTCTTGTAGATTTTCATTTTTTTTTTGAAAACATAGCAATTCATATGATACAATTCTTAGAAATAGAGATTCTCATAAATTTATTTACAAATATGATATAATGTAACAATTCATTCATTAATAGTAGTAAGAACACAACTTTGTGTGACTTTTTTTGCAAAAGTCAATGAATCAATACCCAATTTCATTACCCTCGGCAAATGACCTTGAATTCCCTTTTATAGAAACAAGGGAGAAAAAATAGCTTCAGGTTGATTTTCCTAATGTGAAGTCTCAAAATCAAAATCAGTAAGACAACTACAACATCTCTACAACTGTACATTTTTGCATTTGATAGGTTGGTTTAGTAAATTAGCAATAGCATCTGCTACATTGATAATGTTCAAAAACAAAAGTTCAAACTTGTTACTTTAAACTCAATTCAAGCCATTAGAAAAAAATATACAAATGATTGAAACTAAAAGTACTTTCACATACTATGATTGATGAGATGATTCTGCCAGTTTGTTTAGTAAGCTCCATTCTATGTCGGTTGGAAGGTCAATATTTGTCAAGTTATATTAAATGATCTGCAACCTCATCATCCATCCATACTTGGAAGAGTGACTTGAGAGAAATGATCCTTCCAATACTGCATTCAAATTTATCAATAGTTTCATGCACTTTGCAATGCCTTCATAAGTTGTGTCCTGAGGAAGCTTGCCTAAATCAGATGTCATTGTGTCCTCCGAATTTTTTTTGTAAGTTTATCTTCCAATGAAATTGGTTGATGATTTATTAGGACCAGGACTCCGCAAACCAAGACCTATCATTTTGGTTGTTTTTTATTCATCTTGGTGAGCTTTGTCCCAAATAAGGCCAGAGTTTCCTTGCCTTCCATTAGTTTCTGATATTTTTGAAAGATAGAGTCCACCTTTGTATATGCACGAATGCGGTCATGAATTCCCTTGCTTTCCAAATTCCTATCACTAGTGTTGATTTGTTTCAAAATCTATTATGCAGTATTCTCTCTCTGACAAAAAAATTTGTTCTTCTCAATGTGCTCTTTGAGCTTCCCAAAAACATCTCTAATAATT
Organism: Chamaecyparis obtusa; assembly: GCA_027943335.1. NCBI lineage: Eukaryota > Viridiplantae > Streptophyta > Pinopsida > Cupressales > Cupressaceae > Chamaecyparis > Chamaecyparis obtusa. The sequence continues at coordinate 207,540 of BSBK01011296.1, read as the reverse complement.
TCATTCAATTCAAACCAATCATAAAACCTATCACCAATCACCTTTATTCCCCCAAAAGTCTTTTTTTATTTTCTTGATTGCATTTTTTACTTGGTCATTCAAGCTATTTTCGTAAGTTTTAATTGTATTATTTCCCTTCTTTAGCTCTTCACTCATTTCTGACAACTGGTGTTCACTATATATTTTTATTTTCTCTACTTTCTCTTCCCACTGTTTTGCTTTCTCTTCTCACTATTTTTCTTTTACCCTCTCATTCTCCAATTCTTTATTTAAGTTATTGTTTGTGTGTACCACAGTCTCCATGTGTTTGTATAAACTTAATGAAGAGACTTTTTCATCCTCAAGATTTTTATTGCTCTCTTCCAATTTTTCCCTCAAAATTTTCAGTTTTGCATCCATATGTTCTTGTTGTCCAAATTCTTCTTTAGAGGATGAATTTTTAATCCTTTTCTCTAATTATTTGCACATGTTATCTATTTCTTTCTCCTTTTCCTTTTCATTTGTTGGGTCTGCCTTTAAATTATCTATTTTTCCCTGAAGATTCCTCTCTCTCTCCAACTTCAACACTAAACTGTAGACCACTTGGTTGGTCATTTTTGACACATTTATCATGTCCACATTTTTAATTGTGGCTAAATCCATTTAGAGGGTGCTAACTTGAAATTCAGATAGATCTAACTGACTCTCTGGTGGATTGTTATCTCTATCTTGGGGTATAACAACCATGAACTCCATCATTTCTTTCTTTGGGTCATGTGTGGGAAATAACCTATTCAATGCAAGTTCTACATCATGAGCTAGAGCAACTGCATCCCTCTTCAATGTCTTATTATTTTGTCTATTCCTATTTTTTGTTTGTTCAAAGTTCGTTACAAAATCATTGTAATGAAAATCAAGGTTTTTTGACACAATTGAATGTTTGAAAGGTGAAATAGCACTTGCAGTGATGTACGAGCTTCCACCTATGTTGCCTGTGGTTCTCCTAATTCCACCATGAGGATTACCAACACCCTGACCCATTACAAGTGGAGTTTTTGGACTGTTCTGAGGGTTTTTTCTTGAAGGTGTGGCAATTGTTGGACTCACAGTCACCATTGCCATTGTTTTACTTGTCATAATCATTTTCTTCTTTACACTGCCTTGATCTTTGGGATTCATTGATCCCATGTCCACTTGTAATTTCCTTTCCATACCACTAGTACTACCCATGATATCCACACCAGTGGGAGTGGCACTTGATTCAGATTGAATCTGAGTGCTTGGAACAGGTCGAACTAGATTTGAAGCTAGAACAAATAAAAGTGCAAGGGTATGAGACTGAGTAGTATATGTTTTTATGAATCTGATGATTCAACTCCAAGGAATGGTTTCTCACCATATTTTGGTGGAACTAGTGGGACATGTGAAAACCAAGGCCCTTATCCTGTGGGACCCAAACCAACCCAACCTGGAAAGCCCATTTTTTCTATAATATCTACCCCTTTGGTATATTTTTCTTTTGTGGACACATCAACTCCACTACTAATTGAATATACATTAGTGGATGTGGGATTCACAGAATCCTACTCATACACATTATCTAGATGATCATCATCATTGTAATATGCTCTAGTTGGATGCCCCTTATTTGACAAATCACTAAATATTTGATCATCTTCCACTTCATAAAAAACTATAGAGGTCTTTGGCTCGCCGAGACTCTTCCTCATTTCTCAAAAATAATTTTTTTGCTTTGATTCTAATTATCATCTGTATATTCATCCACTAGGTATTTTGGAATAGATTTTCTTGATGGTTGAACAACTTTCTGATAGAAATTGTACGATGTCATGGGCTGGAATTTTCTTTCTATTTGTGCAATGCCATAATTTGTGATGAAAATTCCTGTATTGAAATGTTATTTTCAGCAGCATATTTCTCCATCTCTTTTTTGACCTCGTCCATGTTTTTAAATTTTTCTATCAATGGCATACTCTCATGTTGACATTTTCTTATAGAGTTCCCATTCTCTCTAAGATTTGTTCCAATTATGTTGAGTGGATCATACTGCCAGTGACTGTCAACAATATCAAAGTGAAAAATTGAAAAAAAAGTTTGTGCCAATTTGAATCCTCTTCTCTCAAATGTGAACCCTCCAAATAAGAAAGACAAGGAATGAAATATCATTTTCTTTTGCTGACCATGAAAAAGTACATATGTGCTCTCCATCTTTCATTCATATTTCAATGAAAATACCCTCTTTGTCACATGTATTGGAAGTTTTTAGGGTTCTACTACTAAACCGTAAAATCTTAACACAGTGTAGTCTTCCATGAAGTACCAGTCAGCCAATTGTATTTCACTTCCAGGTTGAATGCATTCTCTACAAGAAACAAGAAATCTACGCATTGGAGTGCCTGTAATTTTATGATACATTGGTACCAAAAAGAAGGCTACAAAACTTTTGTAGTTCCTTTTTTATCACTCATCCTTATCTTAGGTGTCCATTCATATATTATATTTTGGACCTGACTGTGAAGCCTGTTTGTCTAAAACATTGC